>JAIPRL010001374.1:0-85302 GCA_025469235.1 Pemphigus obesinymphae | reverse complement strand
AAAAAATCACTTTTGTGTTGGTAAAAATTTATAAGACATTAATTTTACAAAATCTTGGGTTACAAAAACCCAACTAGTATAGGACCAAAAAAAATCCGGGACCCAACTAGTGTAATACCAAAAAAAATCCGGGACCCAACTAGTGTAGCACCTAAAATAATCTAGGACCCAACTAGTACACTACCTGTGGTTACCCCCTGGTGTTCGGGACCCAACTAGGATGCTCCGAATCACTTGTCGTACGGTTTTATAATCGGTTATTTTTCCGCCGGCATATTAACCCGCGGTGATAGTAGGTACACCTATTATAGGGCACAATGTGGGCACACGGATTTAAAGAAAACCGAACAAAATGTTATCGATAATACTAAATATATTGAGCGTATAATGTACCCTACATAAATAATACCAAGGCTGGGCATTAACGAGTTAAAAGTTAAAATTAAGTTAAAAAGTTAAGTTAATTTTAATCAAGTTACTTTTTTTTTTTTTTTTATTAAAATTAACGTGTTAACTTCAAGTTAACTTTATACAAAAGTATCTAAATTAAGTTGAATTTTGCTCGAAGAACAATGCAAATTTTCGAACGGGATTTTACTTTTTGGTACTTATACGGAATTTTAATAGGTAGGTACCTATAGAATAGCATGTTTGTTAATAATAATCGATGTACTATTACCACTCACGCACACGCCCCGACGTTGCAGGCCGTTCACGAATATTGGGCTGAGCCCGGTCTTTTTGACTACATGGAGGCTAGTATTTCTGTCCATCCAGTATAGAAAATATATTGAAGTAGTAGGTACTGCTTATTTTACACTACATCAGTGTGAATCAAACAATAATGTAGGTATCTCGGCAGTTAGAAGAAGTTATTTTCTTATTTATGCATGCGTTTTGAAATGACGTGTTGTATTTTTATTTTTACCTACATATACACATTTTCAGGCAGAAGAAGTCCCGAGTAGTTTTTTTCGAGCGTAAAGAATAACCATTCTTTTTTACCTTTTTACGATATACCTGTAATAGGTACCTATATCGAGTTTTTTTCCTAATTAGGAAATTTTAACTTTTAACCAAGTTGAGTTACTGTTTTTCCAAAGTTAACTTTTAACTTTAAAAGTTAATTAAACATATAATACTACCTACCTATATTATATTGTTCAATATATTATGTACACATCCGAGCTTTTACGATAAAATCAAAAACGTTTTGTGCGAATTTCCAGTAATAATAATTATTATTATACAAAACATTAGCTATACTCGGTAGAAAATGAATGGAAAATTAAATTATAATTAAAATAATATTAAAACGGCATTAAAATCAATGCGTACTGTACCTGCAAGTAGGGTCGCCGTCTATAATTTAGGCACATATATAAGTAGGTAGGTACATCGAACACAGAATATAAGAAATAGTCGGTGTGAATTTAAAAAAAAAACAAAAAAAAAAAAACTATAATATTTGGACAACAAGCGTGTTTTGCTATAACGACCTTGAATGTGTATGTTTGGACAGCAGTACGTTATAGGCACCTGTAATACGGGTGTATATACGCATTGTCGTCCGCATAAATTATGATTATTGGCAGTTCGTTATATACAGCGGAGAATTTGATACCGCTGGCGTCAAAAACACACCGTACATTATAATATTATAGTATAGGTATATCCGAACAACCGGCGAAATATATACCGGAATAAATAAGAAACGCGAAAAAAGAAAACGTAGTTATTTTAATAAAACACATTATTTATCGGATTCCGAACGCAACATAATAATATTTTGTATTATACCTATATAGCTATAGATAGGTATATTATATACAGGCCCATGTAGGCCCGTGAGGCCCGGGCCTAGGGCGGCAAAATTTGAAGAGCGGCAAATTTATTGTATCGAAATAAAAAATAAATGTATTTTATATTTTATTTTTTTGTAGATCACACATTAAAAATTGTTCGGGTTTCGCGTGTGTATCATTTTTGTCTACATTTATTCGTAAAATATCGTTTATCATTATAATATAATACTAATAATACTATATTATACGTATATAATATGTGGACGCACATGCGTGTATTGTTGCCGCGCTTTAGTAAAACATTACCCTATATAATGACATTGAAGAATCATTTACAGATGAATGCCTTCATTTTCGTGATTATCTTTTTTCTAAATCTTATGACACAAAAAAAAAAAACTCTGTGTGAAATTTTGTATAAAAATAATTTAATAGACGTATATCATCGAAATGTCACCACAGTGTTACGTATCTTTTTATGTACATTTGCAACCAACTGTTCAGCTGAACGTTCTTTCTCGGCATTGAAGAGGATCAAATCATATTTACGTTCAACCACAGGCTTTTACATATCGAATCAAAAATGCTATATGATATGAACTACGACAGTATAATTGATGATTTTGCCTCAAGAAAAGTTCGTCGTAAGACTTTGTAAACAATGAAATTTTAAAAAATGTTTGTATTTTATTCATCATGTTTACAAATTTTATTTCAATAATTATTATTTAATCAAGTTTTTCTTATTATTTTATTTTCAATTCATTAAAACAAATTTTCAATAATTCAAATTTGCTTTTTTTTATGATAGGAAAAAATGGTGATATAGGGTGGAGGAGCGGCAAATTTTAACGGTGCCTTTGGCGGCACTTGTGCTAAATCCGGCACTGATTATATAGGCTGGTACTATTGCTCTCTTATTTTTGAAATTTAACACACGTGTATGAACCGTCCAACTGTGCACCCCCCCCCCAGTAGTGAATATTCGCGGGGATCCCGGAGAAACTTTTACCTATTGTGTTTTCCGATATTTTCCAGGCAGAGAACGCATTTCCCCGACCCCCTCCCCCAAATATGCGTTATGCGCATTGATATGCATTGTTAGACATTGATCATTTTATAATCAAAAATCGTCAGGTTTCCGTGTTCAATGGCATTACCGGGTCGTTATTCATATATTATATTTATATATCCATATATTTTATGTCCGTTTCCTGAAAAATCTATCACTATTTTTCATAACACTATAGAATATAATATAGACGACTGAAAAAATTCTAAAATTATCTATATATCGTACCTATACCCTAAAATATTCTGATTCTCGTACTGCACATTAATGGGTACATTTTTTTCCTTCGAATGACCTTTTTTATTTTCATTATCGATATTATCAGTGGCCTTTTTTCTGGGGAAGAGGGGGGTCCAAAAAATATCGAACCTCAATAATTCATAAAAACCTTCATATATTTTACCATCGTATTACGGGCAAAATCGCTTAGTTGACAGACATATAAAGATTCTCGTTATAGACTGTTGGTAAAGAATGCTGGGGGGGGGGGTTGCATGTCCGTGCACTATTTTGAAATAAATAATATTTAATCAAAATATTTCATTTGAATTTTGAATTTTTTGAAATTTTTAGACTTGAATGCACTTAGTTTTTTAAAAATATTTTGCACATGGAAAAATTTGATCATTAAGCATGAATAAAAATGAGTGACAATATAACTTTTTCAGTATTACACGTATTTCTAATTATACATTTTTCCTGATTTTCTAACAGTAATATAAAAAAAATTACATTATGGTGATTTTAATTTTTAGATTATCTTAATATATTTAGTTGAAAACTTTTTAGTTTAATATTTAGGTATATATGACGAAAAGGTTAACAGTCTGTCAGAAATACTACATAAAAACAGACTACAGGATAGGTCATGAGAGTTGTAAAATATAATATTATAACATTAATTTGTTATACTTTTAAGTTTTAATTGATACATTTTCTTTACATTTTTAAGTTGATTATTCCTTAGTTTGGTAATAAATTATAAAAGTATTTAAGAACCACGGCCTAGTAATAATAATATAGGTAGTTGATCGAATTTTGATTACCAAAAAACTCCATCCACACTTGTAAAATCATTTTAAATGGTAAATACATTAATTGGAAACTCAAATATTTGTTTAAAGTATTTTTAATACAAATATATATATTTTAATCATTATTAAAATACTTTTTTTAAGTTCGAGTATAATACATACTCTGTGAAATTTTCAAGTATTTAGAACCAATATTTTTGGATTTATGAAGAAATAATCATTATTTTAATTAGTATTTTTCGTCATATTTCAATAGTTTTACTCTGATATATTTTTTCATATTCGACAAATTACATCTTCAAAGTACTTTCTGATAAAATGTTGAATCAATTAATGATTATGAATGAAAAAATTAGATCGTGACTTCTGGTCATAAAAATAGTTTACAAACAAATATCGTAAAACGAAATAATATTTTGCACCGTTCAGAATCAAAAATTTAGTCATTATATTCATTTTTATTGCATTATTATTTTATTATTAAATTATTCAATCATCACACTTTATTTTCAGTTATTATTGTTAAAAATTCTATTTAAAAAACTCAGTTATAAGTATTTATGTTTTTAAGTAATATTAAATAGTAATTTTTTTTGGTTCTGGGAGGGGGGGGTTTCAGTACCCCTGGAGTCCTGGCCCTCCACGTAAATACGCTATTAAATATTATTATATGTACGAATGTAGAATTTGATTAATACGCAGTTGCTAATTTCGTTCAACACATTAAATTTTTCGAACTTTTCCTAATTTTAGGGGTTGGATATAGGATATACTCAATATATATATATATAAATTATGTAAAAAAAATTATCAGTTATTTGATTACAGCACACACAATAATATTAGAGTTAATATATAGGATGTAGGTACGACCCAAATACATTCTTTTTCCCTTTCTCTATCTTAGTCAAAACATTTTTTTTTCTCTTAATTTAGTTTCTATGAATATAGTTACGAGTAAAACATTGTAAAATTTGCTAGTTTATAACATTTTTAAGTGTTACTGGAGTTTGAATAACAAAATATATATATACTTGGTGGTACATAAAATACATAGAGAAATATAATAACTGAATAATAAATACTTATAACTTATAAGGGATGTTGTACAATTTAAACCATAAAACAGTTTATAATTATAATCGTTATTAAAATGTACAGTTTTTTAGTTTAATTTATGTCAGGTACCTACATGATAATCGATAAGTATTACATATATAAGTATATATATATATATATAAGTGTTCATTTAATTGTATTAAAAAATAATAATTTTTTTTTTTTATAAAATAAAAGAGTATAATTATAATGTATACTTTGATGTTTGTGGGAGAAGGCGTAGCACAAGATAAACTTTTCCCAAAATTATATTTCGCAGCTTACGCCATTATACTTGTTTAGTATGTAGTCCTCGTAGTAGGGAGCAGTGGCGTATATAGACGGGGTTTTAAATACATTTTATTCTTTAAATTTCCAAAAATTACTGAAATTCCAAAAAAATACACCACCGATCGTGGTGGATTGGAAGCGCGTGTTAATTAAAACTCCAGATTTATATTTTTAAATTGTTCAGAAGAACACTTCTAGAATTCTAAATTCTACTATTGATATTAATTTCAGATTTGTAAACCAATTATTAAAAACCAAATTAATTCTTTGTACCTATATCTACATAATATTTCCTTAAATAATGGTGCGAATAAGTTCATTTCATGAATGATTTCAAGATGGACAACTTAAATTAATTAAAGAGCTATAATTTTTGAAACTAAAAATAATTTCGGACTGTATAAAATAGGGTTTTCTATAATTATGCGAAACAAATTAATCAACTATTATTGGTGCATGTATGTTAAGAATATCTAAGGTAAATAAAATACAATTTACCTAACGCTTTTAACTAACTTTGGAATACATTTTTCGATGATAGAAATGTCAAAGGCTTAGATGAAAAAGTAACGGTTGGCTGGGTGTGATCCGCGGGCTTCCAGTTTCCCATCCATGTAATAGTGTAACACAAACTATAAGTAATGGGAAAATTGGACATACAATAAAGCACATTTTTGGTTATTCGTGATGCAGAATATTTCGATTCCGAATCTATGTAACATTTTTTATTATTTATACATATCCAATATCCGTATAGGATATATAATATAATATAGGTACGGTTTTTACACGAATTTTTTTAAAACTCTGCTTCTCTCCCGCATGCTGAAATTCTACTGCAACTGGGAAACCTTTTCGGAAATCACAGCCGTTATCTTTGCTGTATACGCTCGAAGGAATTCGCCGATTTTCTCAAGATTTTTCCAGGTCATATATATACAGATCATACCTACTCGACTTGTGCGTTACAGTCGATCGCGTACATATTATAATATAGAGAGTTGAATGATGTCATTATGTTCCGTATATATAAATGAAAATTTCGTGAATTTTTTTACTCATAAAAAATATTCGTTTATAGACACGTTGAATAAAAAAAAAAATATAATACAATATTTACTATCAGGTATTCGATTTGTATTCGGCAAGTGTCTGCGTCTAAGTGTAAAACGATGAAAAAAATATATGTCGTTTTATTTCATTTTATAGTATATAGAAATGTTTTAAAAATCACCCGCTAATGATCGATTTGCGTATAAATGTGTTTTTATTTTATTCACGTGCCAAATTGTGAGAAATAAAGATAACAAATCTATTTTATATAGTGTCTCATATCGTCTTGAGAGGACGAACTATACGAAGAATGTGTGTAATTTTTCGATCAAAATCGATTTTTATCATGTAGGTATTATCACTGATCATTATTATATATTTGTGCGTAGTATTAAATGTTTGTAATTATAATTTGGACTCGACCACTACTCAACTGTTTTTCTATGTACTTGTCTGTTGCAGAGGCAGTAACTACTAAATTTCCAAAAATCAATTAATTTTATTATTGTTAAATTGAATAATTTCACGTCCATTTTTATCACTTTTATACCGTAAAACCATGTACCTCAAAGTTCGATTTTAAAATATCATATGATTTTAAATATGCGCTAAAAAAGACAAAATGTTATTTTCGCATCAACTGGCTTTTTGTAGATACCTTACGTACTTATGTCATGTCCTACGACTCCTACGATACGAACTCTAACCTAACCTAATCTAAACTACATAAATTATTATACACATTATAATTAATGCACACAATTTATTATACTTTGCAGGTATGTTATATAGGTGTATTTAATACTTTAAAATATGTTCTAGACACATCAAACAATTATCATTTTAGCTAGAAGTTTTATGTATTTTCATTAATTTTTGATCGATGACGCTTTTTTATGTTTGTATAGTGTATATATTATATATTTTTGGTTACAGGAAAAATAACAAAATAACAATAAAGCTGTCATGGTTACCAATTATTATTTTATATTTTGAAATAATATCATATCAAGACTTCGCTCAGAACGGTCTAACGAATGCAATGATTTATCATGTTTTCAAATTCAAAATAATATTAACACGCTATCCTGTCCGTCGTCCGAGGACAAATCAGTGTCTGTATGACTTTTTTTAAACTTTTATCTCAGTTTATTAAATATTTCCTCTAAAATCGTGTTTTAAAGACATAGGTAACTGTATAATATTATATTATTATATACCTACGTATAGATTTATAAATGTACTATATCAATCAATCTCCAAGTATTCTGTCATAGGTACATTTCAATTACCGATAAATGATAATGATAGGTAATGTAGTGTAAAACATGTCGTCGAAAATTAAGAATTAATAAATCGTTTCAAGACGATAATAATACGTTCAATGTTTATATACATTTGGAAATTATAATTATTGTTTTGTACCGTCAATACGAGTGAAAATACAATAACGATCATATCACATCATTGTTCAGTTCTCATGGTTTTTAGAAAATATGCATATTATTTGCTTAAGTGTCGGTCGTATATTTCGTCATTTTAACGAAGTACGGTATTGATTCGATTCTTATCTTTATTTTATTATAATGAAATATTTTCTCGTTTTTCTTTTCTCTTCGGTGCCTTTCGAGTATACTTCGGGAATCCGCTCATTATATTATATATTTTTTTAGATTATGCACGATAACGCGTAGAATCTATTGTACAACGGTGCGATTTTTTTTTTATTTTTCGTTTCGGAAAATTATTTTTTTTTTTTGCAAGGACAGTAAAGTGGTGCTTTAAAAGTCTCACGTTGTAGCTCATCGGCATGGATCGACTAGAAATCGCCAATCGGAAATAGACGGAATATTTATTTCATTCAGTCATTATACGCACAATGTATTCAAAACCTAAAGTATACCTAATACACGTTTACACTTAAAAAAAAAAAAAATAATCATATTTATTTATTATAAAGTTAAAATGTGTTTTAAAATATTTCTCGAATCGAAAGAACAATAATGACCCATTTATTATATTCCACCCAAGTGCATTTTTTATTTTACTATTACTATTATTTAACTAGGTAGGTACTTTTTAAAATATATTTTCTACCAGTCATCACACGAAAACGCCTTTCACTAGTATAATATGATGGTACCTATATCTGGGCCTCCATACGAGTTATTTTTCAGTGAGACTCAGCATGTTTGCTGTTAAAGTACCGTAGACAAGTGAACGTTTTTCTGCCTACATCCCATGAAAACGACTTTTAAATTTTCACCAGTTGTAGAGGTAACGAATACTATAGGTATATCTAGTATATCTTGTTCAAGATTATGGATTTTTTCTAAGACTCCCCCCCCCCCAAAAAAAAAATCCAGATAGTTTAAACATTAATGACAAACCAGTAACTACTATATTACTATATTACATATTACTCTCGTTTGTAATAATTCAAATAATTTTTCATTATAAAACAATAATACCTATATTGGCTATTAGATAACGTCCGTAAAGTTGGCCCACCCATATTAAGATATCATAATACCAAACCTTCACCAATATTTTGCAAGTTATTTGTAAAAATTTGCAAGTCTATTTTGGGAATTTTAAAGTACACCGGATTTCCGTAAAACAAGGGGTGGGCCAACTTCACGTAGACAAGCCATATTGCTCTAGAACTTCAAAATTCGTACCAAACAAAAACTTATAATTTGCAAGAGTTTGCAAGTCCATTTTTAAAATTTTCAAGTTTCCATAGAAGCCACCACAAATTTTTGAAGTTGTTAAGTTGACCCCCCCCCCATATACCATACATTCGGGATAATACAGAAAAAGTAATTTTATTGAAAAATATGGACATTTTGCAGTGTAGCATTACTATCTCCACCACGATATTTGTAAATTATAGATAGGTATTGAAATCAGTGGCATGTCAAGAACTAGATGAAAATGATTTAAACTATTCATGGTAATTGGTAACATAGATATAAAGTGGATCTTATTAATGGCTGTAAGGTGTTTGAGTAGGTACTTATATTTATTGTTATTATTTTAACGTTTTTTGTACAACAGTCCTATATTATTTTATTTTTGGATATTTATTATATCATTTGTGTATTATCTGTTTATCTGATCAAATTGAACAATTGAAAGTTCAAAATGAGTTAAGTTATAAGAGGAAAGATAAACTAAAAAAACCGTTTAAACTTTAATTTTCTAAAAATATTTGAAAATAGAACTAATACCCAATTTCATTATAAAATTAATAGGCAAACCACACACAACTCGAAAATAATACAGTACGTAACTAGGTTATACAAATTATGCAACTTCTAATAATTTTTGGTTCTTGTATTATTTAACATGGAAATTTGCTTTTGATAAATTAAACTTATTCTGTATATTTATAGTTGAAATTCACAATATTTTATCAACTCTTGTCAAATTATCTGAAAATGAAAAATTATTTTAAAAATTATAAATAAAAATGTATATTTATCAATACGAGTATCTTAAAATATTTCCGATTGTGGGTTTTGAGCTAATATGTGGGTGGGCCCGGGCCTACCCGACCCATTCTCTGGACACGCTACTGATTAAAATTGTGCTAAACATCTTTTAATTATATTGTTAAATCAATTTTTTTAATTGAGTGACTATTGCCAATAAAAAACAAATTAATCAAAAATTAAAAATTAAAAATCTATATCTTACATAACGTAGAATAAACATTTACGAGTTCAAACAATTAGAACAGAATATTATAAATTACAATGCATTATTTTTATAGCAATTTACATATGGAGTGGAAAGATATGATTGATACCATTGATTATATACTTATATATTTATACCATTAATTATGTCAATGTTGATTACTTACAATCAGGGACTGGAACCGAACCGATTCCTTTATTTTTTTTTTTAAATAAAGAACCGGAACCTATGAATAATAAAAGTTCTTCCTTATCGGTTTAAAAATATAATTTTCATATAGAAAATTATGTATATAATAGCTATTCAACATGCGATTTTATTGTAATTTGTAATTTAATCTTTTATTATAATAATTCTAATGTATAACCAATCGGTATTTTCGTAGCATACGTGTTTATGTTTTTATATAGTCCACGACTATCATTAATATTATATTCAACTTTGAGACAAACGCATAACTACTTATCGTTTGTCAGCAGCCAATGTTTTCAGCCCGTATCAACTTATTGGTAAGTACTACAGATCCAGAGGCGGAACTAGGAATTTTGACGCCCCGAGGAAAAATGTAAAATTACGTGAAACAAAATAAAAAAAGTTGAAATGATTCCTTTAAAAAATGCAAATTTAGCAAAAAAGGTCATAAACTTTTTTCGTTGAAATACATTCCAAAAACGCAAATAAGCTCATTGACTTATATGCCGGCATTTATGACATGTATTATAGAACTTCAAATATTTTACGCCAGCCAAAATATGATATTTATTACTATATTCGAGACTGATGAGAATTCTAATAATCAATTGGTATAAAACATTTAGGTATTTTGGTATTTAGTATCACTGTAGCGTACAAAAATACATGGGTATTTACTACGATTACATTGGGATTTAGATTTTAGACAAAATATATTTCAGTTGAAAATGTATTCGATTAACGTCATTAGATCAGAAAGTCAATCGGTATCTTGATCCAGACTGATTGACCTATAATCCGATTTATTTTATCGCCGTAAACACAAAAATATTAAAAAGCCTGTTTCATAAACCTGAAATATAAATTAAAAATTGTAATTAGCATAACGACAGTTAGTAAAAAATGTGTTTATAGTATACTTAATTCAGTTTAAATATTTACGCAATACTACCGATATAACTATAAATCCAGTGTGCTGTTCAGTATTTGAATAAATACAATTAAATACATTTTTGGTATTTAAATACATTTCTCATAGTACCTCAGAGTTCCTCTGAGTATAAATACGTTTTAAAATATATATATTTTTTATTAAATGTAAATACTATAAATACATACCTATCGTATATTGATTATCATGAAAATTATCGTGACTAATAGGTACTCGGAATACCATTATTACTTATGTATATACCATAAAATGTATATATTTTTTATAAATTTCATATTTCTTAACATGAGATGCACCCCTGGTGACTGTTTTAGTATTTAGTGTTTACTATTATCTAAGGTAATATTTATGAATTATGACAATAACAATTGAAATTAAATAATTAACACCCAAAATAATATGAAAAGATGTGGTTGATTGCTGAATTTTTTAGATACATAAACAGAATAGTGGAGCGGATTTAGGGAGGAGGAGGTAATAATTCCTATTTAAGAAATAAGTCGGTAGTTCGTTGGTAAAATTAAGTAAATCGGTATATGTTTGTTCAATCAGTTAACCCCAAATAGTTGGGGAGGAAGGCGAAGGTAAAGAAAATTAAATTATAAAATGATCACTTAATTGGAAAATTAGTGAAAAAAGTTCGTGACCTTTTTGTTTTGTTTGGTTGTTAAACATTTTGGAGGGTTTTTAATCGATCGAAATACTATTGAAAATTCAAGGCCCCGAAAAAGTTAAAAAAAAAAAACCCGATACCCCTTATGAATATTTCTTAGCACCGCCACTGATAGCTGCTTACACTTTTATATTGATTAAATAAATTAGTACATTTTATGATTTTGAAAATTTAATTCAAGAAAAACTCCCGGAATATATTATACCTACAATCGAGGTATATAGGACCTAATAATATTATATTTATTATGTTTTCGATACGTTTATTAATAATATAGTATTCTATTATTAGGTATAAAGATTTATAGGAATAATATTTAGTACCCACGTGTTATAGGTACGGTTTTCGTTTGGGCCAACGAAGTATATTCTACGAATACGAGAAATCGCATTTTGTTATTGGGGGAAGAGGGAGGGGGGGTCGCGTTTTTTTTTTCGTTTTTATTTTTAAATAAAATATAAAATATACAAATATAAAATGTACATATTTTCTCGATCAAAGAGAAAATGATGATAATAACGATTTTGCAGTCCCTTGGTAAAAGTTCGGTAAAATATTAACCTTTAATCGTATTCGCGGTCGTCGTCGAAACTTCGTGTAGTGTGTTGTACAATGTACGTTATTATTATTATTATTATTGTTATAACGCGTGCCGACACAGTGGCGGTTCATAATAATTTTACATTTTTCGGGGCGGTCATCCGTCCGTTGCACGCACTTTATATAGGTATTTTTCCTTTTCACCCATTCTCTGCCGGTGACGGTCGTGTCCGTGTTTAAGTAATCGAACGTGAAAATATAAATAAAAAGTCGATCGCAGCTCGTACAGTGTAGGTAACACTATATTAAATTACATTACGAAAGGTGATTTTTCTTGATTTTGCAGCTCCAATTTTCTCGTATACGGTATATAATGTTCAAAATAGATAAAAATTTATTAAGTTTAATGATCAAGATCATATTAGCTAGTATATACATAGCATATAGAATAGATTAAATCGATTTGGTCGATTCTTGGGGAGGGTTTTTGGTGTAAAGATTTCGAATTCCAATGAAACCACGTGTTTTTACTTTTTGCAAACATATAGGTAGGTATAGCGTAAAGATATATATATATATATATTTTTTTTTAATGAATTTGAGCGGTCAAAACGTTTTTAGAAAAGACTCTTTACTTGACAGAAACATAGTTTTTTTTTTTTTTTTTAAATTGTATTATTCGTTAAAATGCATGGCTCGTGGATTCGTGGGCGAGTTTGTGAAAATTGCAATGCGGTCAGGGCGTCGGGCGATTTAGTAATATTGTGTATTGCGGGGAATGTGTTTTGGTTAAAATTTTAAACATTACATTTTCCTCTCTCATTTTATCAGACATGTATGGGATATCCCATGGGATAGTTTAGAAATACCACAGGTATATAGTCAAAAATATAATTTTCGTTAAAATTCCGTATTAGGTTTTTTAATAAAAAGTATAAACTAAAAATTCTATACTTAACTAATAATTTTTTATTTTATTGCTGGTAAAAGTTTTTTTTTTAATGTGTAGGTATATATTTAAGCTAAATTAATACAAATTCATAGTAAAATAATGTTTAAAACTTTTTTTTTGAAGTTTCAATTCTATTCGCTTATAATATTCTAATAGCATAATTTCTTCAGGAGTCAGTCTTATAGTAACACGAGATTTTCTTTTGTATATATTTTTGTCAATATTGAATTAAAGACTACCTTTGGGCGAATATTAGAAGTATTTTTATTTTTAGAATTACATTTTGTATTATAAGTTTTTATTTGAATTCGTAGTTAAAAATTCAATGAACATTTTCTATGGCTCAAACCGTTAACACTATATATTGCAACATACATACCTACTAGCATTGGTTATTTATTACTATAAATAAATATATAATCAACGATATTAGTAAAATTTTGAAGTTCAAGTTGTCTAGTTTTGGCGTTTCATAGGTTAGATAGGTACCTACTATTATTTATATTACTTATTAGTATTTTGTATTAAATTATCTTAAGCTCTTCTAAATGCTCTAATAAAATTTAAAATATTTATAAATATGATTAGTTACGATATTTTTGTGTAAAATAAGTTGATTATTTTCGTCAAAAACGTGTTATTTTTTTTAAATTCAAAAATTGTATGTTCCAATACAAATGTTTTCTGTTTTATAGTTCATCTATTTATTATGCATAATGCTTTATAATAAACTATTATAGTTTTTTTTAATATTAATTAAGAATTACGATCTGTGGGTGCCGGATCGCATGTCAATAATGAACAAATATCAGTTTCAAAATTAGATGTGTAGACTGATATTTTCAATATTTTTTTTTTTTTTCATGAAGTATAATAAGTATGTGGTTCAAATATTAGAAATATTGATTTTAAATTTTGATAATATTTTTTTGATTGTTTTTATGTATCTTTAAGCTCTTTATGTCTAAAACCCCGCGATATTAAAAAAGAAAAAAATTCTTAGGAATTTAGAATTTTTATTTGTTTTTAAATTTTGACTTTTAAGATCCTATAAAATATATTTGTTTACAAGTTTGTATTTTCCTAATTATTTTAGTTTGTTATAAATCAACGCAACATACTAGCTTTTTAAGGGATTTATAAGACATTTTATGAAAAATGAAAATCCAAGAATTAAAATTAAATATATTTTAAAAGTAGGTAATTTAAAAACAGTCCTGTGTTAGCACCATTTTTTATTGTTGAGTTATCAGTTATCACAATATTAAAAAAATAAAATATCTAATTTGATGTTCTATACTTTGTAACGGCCCGAAACCGACAATAACACATTTTAATAATCAGAAGAAAGTAATACAGCTGTTCGTTCATGCATTGATTTTATAATATACACAATATACCTAATACCATTGATTATATAATTATATAATCAATGCTAATACATTATAAAATCAATGGTTTAGGCGACCCGGAGAACCGCTAAACTCAGAACACGATAAAAATCGATCGAAGTACAGATCGATCCGCGGCATACTGGTGGCGCGATCTATCGATTGAATTAGGCGATCGATAAAGAAAGATTGAAAAATAGTATCATCAAAAAACAACGATAGAGCGCACGATGACTAGAACCAATCTGTATCGAATAATTTGTAAAAGGAACAATAAAGGTCGGGAAATGACGATAATAAACTGTGAAGGCCAATAAAGAGATCGACAACATCTTACGATATACTCAGAACAACAGATCGAAGAGATCGAGTACATACATGTATGAAAACGGAAACACCAAAATCGACACAACCGCACAAGCTATACTACACCACAAGGTGGTAAATACTGGCAAATTTGACGACGAAAGACCCCAACTCCAACTGGTCCCGCGTAGAAGCCGTCCAAAATAAAACTCTCCGCCAGATCACCGACCTCCCATTCTTCGTTAGCAATCACTCCATCGGGAAGTCCACCAACATTCCGTCCATTCGCGAATTCACAAATGCCACCTCCACCAAACTCCAACTCTCGATCACTTCGTCCCACTTTCCACACATCAAATCAATCTCAACCCGCTCCGGCCTACCCAACGGCCGCATAAGGAACCGTCCTCTTAATTTCTAAAATTCAAACACCATAAATTCGCACCCTCATCACGTCACAACTCCCTAAAACATCCGACCCTCTGGAAGAAGCTCAAACTTGTGACAGAGTACCCCCCCACAAAGCAAGTCAAGCAAGTCGACGAAAGACACATTATATCCGAAATTATTTTTCACGAATTGTTGACGCGCATTCGTTAATGCGCACCGATCTTTAGCGCATTGAATTATTCCATGAGTTGGTTGCATATAGACTCATTGTTAATGCGCATTTATTTTAAAATAGCATTCATTAAGTCGAAATACCTCTGCTTCCGAATTGAGGAATTCACGTGAACGCTTAAAAGCGCATTAATGACTTCGCAGTGATGTATGTTATCCGTTGTTTCATATTAGATATCGCGGTTATCTTAATTTTCTGCACATATCGCTTTCCCATTTGTGAAATATTTCTATTATTTAGATGCATGTACGACTGCAATATGTAAACGTAGTAATCAAGAGATTCGAAATCGGAAATATCCCCTACCGTATAGTAGGTCTGTGACCAAAAGCTGTATAATAGCGGTGTATCAGTATCCAGATTTTCCGCCCGAGGGCCACAACCTCCGTACCCTATATTAGCACTGAGGTGCTACTGAGGAGCCGGAGAGGTCGGGCCAGGTACGGAGCTTAGGCTCCACATCTAGCCCCTACCATTCTCCCCCGTGATAAGCGGCTCACGGGGCCTGCATGGTTGCAGGTTTTATTACCTAGGCCTGTCCCACAGCCACCGCGTTTCAGCTGAGTTAGGTTCCTCATCCTTGAGGGACACCTCACGGTGAGGCACCCCTCTCCCGTGGTAACGAATTTATTTAATGTTGCCGTCGCTGGACAACCCGGACCGAAGTCCACCCTCTATTCTAGCCCCGTTGATCAGCTAGAGGTCGGCCTAAATAGCGGTGTATCAGTCAGATTACATTTCCACCCACCTCACCTTCACCTGACCGCTACTTTCTACAAGTTATGTCAGTTTCCTCCTAAAGGTCACTATTTTATACAAGTTATACCTACCTATCTCTCTGACCGCTACTTTCTACAAGTTATGTATGTCAATTCTCCTTTTCCAATCTTTGGTCAACATCAAACGGAAGATTCGACGGCGATCAAGGAACAGTGAACCCATCATCATCGGCGGCCAACAGTGGGCCGGGGCGGACACCTTCAACTCGTTAGACAGATCCAGTTCCAGACAAGATCTGATCAGATCCAGTCAGTAAATATATTCCTATATATATATACATATCAACTTTTACTATTTACATAATTGACAAAAACCTTGTGATTCCCATCGAAGATCACGCACTCCCCGACACCTGTCGGAAGATAACCCGATCTGGGCGATAGGCTTGAGTGGGCCACCCGCTTCTTACAAGTTGGGTTTTTAGGGAACGTCCCTTGCGGACGTGGGGCTCTAGGAGTCAACATTTATATCTCCTGCGGTGAATCCCCGCCTCATATTATAAATATTTTCATTTTGAACATATCAAAAGAAATATTGTGCGTATATATTTTTTATAATAAAAGACTTTAGCAACAATAATATTTGTTCTGATTATTAATGAGGCAGTCTGGATTAAAATTGAGATGTTTTAACCTGTAACGGAATGATAAAACCGTATAATTTAATACGAAACGTGTGACGACATCTAGCGGTGGAAAACAAGAACGAGTTGACGAAAAACAGAAATTAATAGGTACAAGACTAATCGTCGAAATAATAAAAAAACACGGAACACGACAACATAACTTGACAATGTGACCAGAGTGCGCGAATATAAACTGACGGATTCGGCACGTCGACGAAATCGAAGAAAAACGAAAAACAAACACGAATAAAACACGAGATAAGAACAAAAGTAGTATTAATAATTACTATGTAATTATTATTCATATAATAAATAAAACAAGTCTCAACATGTGACGGAGTTATGAAACCAAGACATTGAGATTTCGAAAACGGCAATCGGCGATCGGGTGTCAGGTGAATAAATAAGCTCCGAGGTGAACCAATCGATATAAATATTCGAGAGAGTTAATTTAGAGAAGCCCAAAGTCATAATAGGTCCACAAATCTGGAAGGAAACATGTATTTAGAAATGAACATTCAACAACTGTCCAATTATTAAATCTTACCGATAAACTGTGTATACACGCAAACAGTAAAGAAAAAGCATCGGCGGTGTTTCTTGACGTGGAGAAAGTATTTGACTGCGTATCGCACAAAGGCTCCACCAAATGTGCACACCCATGGACCTAACAAAAATTATTTTATTCCTTCCTGGAAAATAGGACTTCGCATAGAGTTCGCATAGAAAATCATCCATCAAATAGCAGGAAAGTCGCCTATACCTTTCGCCAATGTTCTGTCTTATTTATACAAATGATATCATTACTCAAACGCAAATCTGGCACTATTCGCGGACGATACGCTGCTATACACAAAAGTTCGTAACCCAAGACTGACAATAAACAGTCTACAAAGACAACTAGATACCGCCTTAGAATTGTTTGAGAAATAGCGGTTACACGTAAATGCAAGGAAAACCACAGCTATCCTTTTCAACCATTCCCACTCAAAAAATTGTAAACAACTACAAATTAAAAACCACTAAATAAAATGGTCAAATAACACTAGATACCTAGGTATCAACAATGATACAAATTTAAGCTTTTCTACTCAAGTGAACAAGGCAACCCTAAAGGTATCAAGAGTTAGGGGAATGCTTAATCCGGTAATATTGAGAAACGGCCCAGTCCCGACCAAAACTAAAATATGCATCTACCTTATGTACATTAGATCTGTACTGACATACGGAGGTCCGGCCTGGAGCTCCAATATTTCTAACACAAACTGGAAAAAGATAGAAGCAGTGCAAAATATCAGTCTTCGTACAATCCTTGATGCCTCTGCATATGTTAAGAATAAAACACTCCTCACTACAACAGGCTTGCCCACTATATGTGAATTTATAAAACATAACACTAATAAAATATTTTATGTCAACAATTTCTCATCATACCATCACATTCGTATGATTGGCTGCTCCGACCAACCAATCCTAAATAAAAAAAAACTCCGACCCATCAATTGGGTATAATAAATAAATTATGACCCAGTGCCGTGCCGCAAAGCAAAGCGATCGATACCTCATTCTCCAGTTTCATAAATCATGAACCACTGGACCACGGGACCACGGCAGCTCCGGCGACTACGGTGATCACGGACCATTGGACCACGGCGCACTCGGCGACTACAGCGACCCATTCAGCTCCGGACCAGCTAGCCACGGAACACGACCAACCCTTCCAAGCTCGGGATCGTCCTTCTCAGACGTGGGACTTATGGGTCATCTCCTCCCTATTATTTGTAAAGTTCCTAAACTATTTCAATACATGGTAAGATTATAAATATTATATTATTATAAATATTGTTACGACGAGTATATACACAGTATTATTAAATTACGGTGCAGGGACCTGCAAGTCCCCTGTATCAAACCTCCTTTCTTAATAATTACAAGTTGAGTCATTATTTCTACAAAATATGAAAGATAGGAATATTTACCGTGTTTGTGTAGACATTTTTTCGATACGTTTTTTTTAAAAACCTTGAATGTTGTGATCAAAAATTCTGAAATTTTAAAATAAAAAAAAAAAATAATTGTACACCAAAAAGACTTCGCACATGGAGTATCTTATATTTTGTATACATTTTGACTACAGTTACTAATAGAGAAGCTATAGCTATAGAGCGTGTATGTGTTTTTAATTAATTAAAAATTATTTCGTTAAATTTAAATTTAAAATGAAAAAATATATTAATTGGATTAATATTTAGGTATTTTTAGTCGTTTTTTAAGCATAAAGTTCATTTAGAATTGTTTTTGAACGCAATGACTTATTTTTGCTTTCAAATCTAAAATAATATAGTACTATATATAGTATACACAACCTGTCCGAGGACCGAAAGAACAATGGACTAACTTTCAAAAGTTCTGAACAGCATTTTAAATGTTATACTTATTTACCAAGTATTATATATTTATACTTGAATTTTGATTGAAATATACATAACAAGTTCACGAAAATTCGCTTTTCTTCTAATCATGTATTAATTTAACATGGATGATAATGTAAAATTAACTGTAAAAAATTTAGTCAATGATAATTTAAATTAGTGTAGTTAGTTAGTTTATTGTGAAAATTAATTGACTCTAGTTAAGTTTTGAAATTAAAAAAAGAATACATTTTTAACTGACTATACCTATAGATAATGCCCAATGTCCATTACCACCTTTGGGTTGATGTATGTTAGTATTTTTATAACACAGCTTCTCAACAAGGAATTATAATTAATTATATTAATATATATATTGGAGTCCATTTACAGGCGTAGTTAGAGCTTCCCGTTATAGTTTTTAGCCCTTCCCCTAGAATTTTAGTATAAAGGGCTATAAGGCCATAGCTAGGCCCTTGAAAAAGAGCACATGCCTGGGGCGCAGTAATACCAATGGTGTAATTTAAATGATTTTAGGGAAAATTTATGCGAATAACATTTTATTTTGCATATTTTTTGTGTATTTTTTCAAAGCGATTTTAGTCACCTCCCACCTTGGAAAAAAATATTTTGTTCATGTTACGCCTATGGGTCCATGCAAGTATTATATCAGCACATTTTCGGTCATTTTAGATCCCTCTCCTTCATCTCAGAAAATGACAGCTAATAATAGGAGATCCTTCTCTTGATTACGTTAGTAAACATTTATAAATTAAAATTTGTTTTTTTTTTCGTTTTGATTTAAAGAAAATCCAAGTAGAGTGCAGTATATATATTTATATATTCAATTTTCTGACCCCCTAGCTCTTTCTTGCCAGAAAAGGTCAGTACACGACAAAGCCCCCTCCCACCCCTAGGTGCTTATATAATACACTGTATATTGCTGTACCATGAAGTAAAAATCATGCACTCTTTATGACTGTATCCTATATATTCTTTATTATATAATAATATATTATATTAAAAATCACAACGAAATAATAATCCGTTCGTCGTGGCAATTAAAATTATGGTAATTTATGTAAATATGCTGTCGTGTCGTGTTGCCCGCCCATAACAATGGCGAGCTTGTCGACGTATGCATTATATTGTTATATTGTACATTACGTACAACGCGTTCGTCGTGTTTGGATTTCGCACGCGTGTTTCGTCCGTAGCATCGCGGACTGAAAAGGGATTATAACGTGCTCACGAGTCTCGAGTTGCACGACAAATACACATGGCCAACACGAGGGTAATAAAATGTAAACAGTGGTGCCAATTTTATATATATATATATATATTTTTTTTTACGAAAAATGTGATATTTACACTTTTACACCATCATTTCTTGACCTAGCTTGAGTGCCACCACCTATCGGGTGCAACTCCTTGTAAGTGGAACTCGTTTTGAGTGAGACTACTTGTAGGTATAACACCTTTTGAGTGTGACACCGTGTTATATTTTAAAGTCCGATTAAACATAGTTAAATATTATGATAAAATGTTATATTATAATAAAAGTTCACCCCAATGTATCTATACGAGAAGTAGAAGTAGAAGTCTGACGATTTTAAATTCATAACTACTAGATATAAAAAATATACTAGGTATAGGTAGGTACTCTGTGAATTAGTCGGTCGGACTTGCCGTTCTTGGGTTTTTATAAAACTATTGTCACCAGATGGAAATCTACGAAATGTCCGAAAAAAAGTTAACGTTTTTTATGATAGAATCATAATTTATAATATAGTATATAGGTACCGTATAAGCGATTTCCGGAAACAGTTTTCGATCATAACAGTCAGTCAATTGATTTACAAATACGAGAAATAGAAAGAAGAACAACGGAAATTGGTATAGTATGTTTAATATTGTATATACATGTATTAGGCTGGCCGCACATTGAATGCGAATATTTGTATCGTACGAAAACTTATAATAATAATAATATTCTTTATTACGGAAACAAATATTCCAATTACAATTGTTTATAATATGACATAATATGATACTGGTCGTACGAATTGAATACGTTTTTCTCCATCAAATAGGCAGTGTTCCGGTGATATGGCATTTATCTCAATATCACAAGTTTATAAAATCCCAACAAGTTCGAATTGTTTTCGGAAGTTGGGAATACACGTATGTATGCATACGAACAACTCGCACCCAGTCTGCCGCTTATTTAGTATTCGGAAGGTCGGGATCGTTGGTGTGTGTTCGCATGTGTTCGAACGAGTCAAATTCGTACGAAAACTTATCCAATATGCATTATAGGGGTACCTACATGGGTGGATTTAAAGCTAATTTAAGAGAGTGTGAATAGGGATAATTGAGATATTAAGGGCTAATCTCTATTTAAAATCAATATTAAACTCCTCAAATAATGATAACTCCAAGGAGGGGGCGATTGCCACTTCACCCCCCTTAAATCCGCCTCCTTAGGGGTATATGAAATTATTTTTTCATAATGTTGTTTCATTATAATTTATAATAATTGATATTAAAGTAACATAATATTTAAAATTATATGACATTTCTAAATTTGTATTTAAAGTTAAAATATTAATATTTTTTTAAAAGAGTTATTTTTGGTTTGCGGTATTCAAATTTATCGGAACGTAGGAAACATCCGATATTATTATCTAAGGTATCGAATTTATCTACTTGGCGGCCAGGTATTAGTATATCTTTGTTGGTCATGCAGCACCACGTTTAATGTCTGCCTTAATATGTAGACAGTTCTGAATAATGGCAGGTTAGGTAAAATAATCCGTAAGGTCACAAGTGACTATACTATATGTGTAAAGTTAACAGGCGTCCATATACAACTAATTATGTTTGATTTACTCAGTGTTAGAGTTCAATAATGTCGAACATTCTCCTGTGTAGGAATTGATTATGTTGGACATTTGCTCATGAAAGAGCTCAATTTGAGAAAGAGTCGTTAATTTAAAGTCTATATAGTCGTGTTCGTTTATATGCGTGTGAAGGCAGTCCATTTAGAGGTGGTGCTGGATCTATCAACAGATGCCTTTTTGGCAGCTCTGGATAGGTTTGTGATTCGTTTTGGTCTACCATCTGCCATTTACTCGGACTGTGGTACAGATTTTGTAAAAGCATAGAAACAACTGTTTAATTTAGTAAATGATCCTAGTAATCGGAATCGATTAATTTCAGATCATACATGTGAGTGGCATTTTAATCCACCCAGTACACCCCATTATGGTGGGATCTGAGAAGCAGCAGTTCGCTCGACCAAACTACTATTAGTTTGTATAGTAGGTATCCACTCTTTAACGTTAGAAGAATTCACTACTGTCTTGTGTAGAATCGAGTCAGCTCTGAACTCACGATTTTTAACACCATTATCAACTAATCTTAATGACTTAGAATACTTAATAACCTCTTATGGCTGTGCCGGAGTTAGATATTCCTATTAGTTCAACAAATCTTAAAAACCTTTGGAAGCTCCTCCATCAAAATTTTCAAGCCTATTGGCGCAGATGGTCTTCCGAATATCTAAACACACTTCAGGTTAGAGAGAAGTGGGTAAGAAATAAGAATAACATGAAAGTAGGTGATATGGTAGTTATCAAGAATAATTTACCTCCTCCATTAATGTGGTAGTTAGGTCATATTTAGGAAGTGTTACCTGGACCAGATGGCGTTGAGAGGTTTGTGAAGCTCCTCACAAAGCAAGGTTTAGTAACCAGACCAATGGTGAAGATAGTTCCGCTACCCACTAATTAGTTAGATTAGATTAATTAATGCACATCCTTCCATTTCTTATTCCTGTATCACTCAGTATGAATAGGAATCTATCAAAATGTCCATCACCTTCTTACCTCGATGGTTGGTGCTGATGATTAAAAAATAGGAAATGGTAAATGTGCATAGATTTTTTGTTTATTATTATTATTAATTTTAATTTATAAATAATTGTAATCTAGTAAACTTTGACTATTATGTAAAATTATTTTTGTAAATTCTATTGATATAAGTTAAGAAACCTCTAATGTCTCCATAAGATATTCAAGCTTCACAGTCAAGTTCCAAGTATAGTTATACTGTGTATTCCAAAAGGGAGAATGTTCGAGAACGGACGATATAGGTTCTATGTTGGCACCACTGCTAGTCTTTTCCAACGGCCAGACTAAGTTGTTCATCACCGCACCACTCTTAGTGGTCACGACAAGCTGTCCCCATGTTTTTTGTTTTTGTTTATACGGTTTACAAATGCGCTACAACGAACATATCGTTTCATCGTATGTGCATGCCATTCGCATTATGTTTTAAATTTCTTTGTATTTCCATGTGCTATTGTGGTCAAGGGAAGTCGTTTTGCGTGGTTATATTATGATAAACTGTCGCAGTAAACATATAAACCACATTCTAACAAGTCAGTGAGATTGTCCATGTTATGAGTTACCAACATAGCATTGCCACACACGTCCGCCCGTTGAACGAAGTTTCTGTACACGTGCATGTGCATCCACGAGTCCGGATAATTAATCTGGCACTAGTTCCTGTCAGTTCGACACAACAGTTTCGGTAAGTTCGACACATTAGTTCCTGTCTTGCATCTCTCCATTACTCTATTCTATTTTCACTAACAATATCCCAACTGGTCCAAACGCCCAAGTCTCCCTATTCGCAGACGATACTCTTCTCTTCATTCACAATAGAAACGCTGGGCGGGCAACTATTCAACTTCAAAAACAGCTAGAAAACACGGTACACTGGTTCGACCAATGGAGGATCGGGATAAATACCTAAAAAACCATAGCTATTCTCTTCGACCGCCGCAGGAGTAACCTTTCCCCACTTCACCTAAACGGTCACGATATACCGTGGTCAAAAACCGTCAAATACTTGGGCATACTACTCGACAAAAGATTTAGCTTTAATACCCACGCTAAATCTATAATCTCTAAGGCTACAAAAATCAGAGGAGCTCTATATCCAATCCTAAATAAATTCAGCCTTATCTCAAACAAGCCAAGATTACCATCTACCGACTTTACATAAGATCAATATTATCCTACGCAGGTTTAGTATGGGGGCTCTTATTATCCCAATCAAACTGGTCAAAAATCGAGACAGTCCAGAACAAGCCTACCGAACTATCACCGGTCTTCCAGGATTTTTTTTCGAATAAAACCATACTTAAATCACTCAGATCACTCTCTATAAAAGATTTAATCAAAAAATGCTCAAAAATCCTATTTTTCAAAAACTTATTCTCCAAATACAACCATATTCATAATCTGGGCTTAACAGCCTCTCAAGCAAGAAACTACTATTATGCAAGACCCTATGACTAGTCAACTTATCAATAATCTATAATCTAAGACATACCACATACAGAAAATCAAAATTCCACCCCAAATCACTCAACTTGTCCATAGGCTAACGCCTGAGACAAGCACATGGCCATACATCAAGTAAAAGCAAAAGCGATCGATACCTCATTCTCCAGTTTCATAAATCATATATTATAAAAATTATAATATATGATAGAAACTGGAGATCGCTACAAGTATATACGGCAACCGGCTCACTGTTAATACGGACACGGCGGCCCATTCCACTACGGACCATCCAGCCATAGATCACGAACGGACATCCCATCTCTTCCCGACGGCCCCTTGAACGTTGCGCCGCCCTCCATTCTCCCCTCTCGGTCACTTGAAGATTGAACCATCCTCTCCCGAACCCCCCTCCCGGGTGTTAGGCTGGGCTTTTGGCCTGAGAGCTTTGATGTAGGCAGTGTCCCTTTCGGACGTGGGGCTTTAGGTCATACCCTCCCTACATATTGTAAATATATATCATAGGTATATATTATTATTAATATTATTTATAAATTTCATTATATAAATATTGTTATGTACGACGAGTAAGTCAATGTAAAATATAAACAATATTATTTAACCAAAACTCGTTGTTCCTTCATTAAGGTCCCTGTATCAGTGTTTATCGATTTTTGAGATTTTTTTAATATATCTAGATCAATAGAATGATGTATTTTTAAATCGTATTAAAATTTTTTATCAAATTTAAAATTGCTGTAAACAGCCCAAAATTGGGGAAAAAATTTCAAAATTTTTTACGATAACATTGTATTTACATATATTTTACGTGGAAATGTCAAGAATTTATGACCATTATTTATAGAATAAAACGAAAAAACTATATTCGATTTTAACCAAATCGTTCTTTTACCTGTTTTCTTAAAATTTTTAGTTGTTTTTTCTTAAGCATTTATCGACAAAAATGGTAAAAATTACCCCTTTAAAATATCAACTAGATTTAATTTGCTACCGGAGAATGGTACTGCGTATAACAATGGGAGCAACTCCTAATAAAATTTTTCGGCACAGACACAAAAAAAAAAAAAAAACTAAAAAAGAAAAACAACACATCATTGTAAAATCAATACATTCATCGCTTTGCTCAGAATCTAAAAAACTAATTCACAATTTGTGCGGTCTAGTTAAAAAGTAATATTTGAAACCTTGACAAGGTACAACACACGAATTCTTCCATCAAAAACTTTTGGATTATTGAAATTTGAAAGTTTAAAGATAAGTGTCGTGGAGGCGAATCTTTATTCAATTTAATAAATATGTTACTGGAATATGTTATCGGGAAAACATATTTATATTATTATTATTATTTTATATTTATATATGTGTTGAAGACACTATTATAATATATTCTTTCCTAATCGTTTCTGTTTTATTATTATAAATAACAATACTAATAATTTAATACGCCGCCGATTGCAATGTGTATGCTGTGTAGGATTGTTTACTATTGTGCGACAAACTAATCTCTAGACGACGCTTCTGGCCGATATCCAATTTTCAAAGTTTAATAACGCGTCGTTAACCTACCTGCAGCAGACTATGACATAGCCGTATACAATGCACGCGTGTAATAATAATATACTAATATTTCGTAGTGGTAGTGTATACTATACGCATGGATATTACACAATGCACACCACGAGATTTTTTTTTTTATAAGAAAAATGCAAATTTTTTTTTTTATCTACGGGTCTTCTGTACACAGATGAAATAATATATTAAGCCAATTGTCCTATATTTTATTACTTTTGGCAAAATACTGGGGCTTGGGGAGAAATCGTGTGTGGATAAACCTACCAAGGCATAAAAAATAATAATAATATTATAATAAGACTGAAGAATAATATAGACCAGTGGTTCTCAACCTTTTTGAAACTGCCGCCCTGAGGAGTAAAGTATTTTTCAACGACCCCGCCCTTAAAATAAAAATAAATGTAGTACCTATGCAATAAAGTTTGCAATTAAATAATAAATACAAATTATGTAAATAATGTTTAAGTACAATGAATAAATATAATTGAATTGGAATTGGATAATTGAAATGTTTTGAAATATTTGTATTAATTAGTGAGATGGTTGTGTTTGGTGATTTAAAGCAAATTTTTTTACACTTGGTTCAATCCTTGTGAGATGATGTCGAGTTGATTTTTGTTTTTGAAATTAGATCCGTCATCGCACTGAATCCTCGCTCAATGAGGTAAGAGGAGGGGAATACTATTAATAATTTTTTGAAGACAGTCCAGGATAGATTTGACTGATGAAAGATTGGAGCCAAGATTCTGTGAGGTGTTCACCATCCTTAAACCTAGCTTTTAACAACTCATTTATTGGAAGTTCGATCAGTTCTTCTTGATTTTGTATTTTTGCTATTTCAATATTTACAAAGGGATTTATGACCCATTGTGGAATTTCCAGGGACAAGATATCTTCAAATGTTCTGAAAAATTCTTATTCAAAGACCCAAGGTTTTGACAATAAACTTGTGGGTCGTCAAAGAAGATTTTATTACGCACGTGATTTTATTGTTCTCGTATAGATCCGACAGGATTGGAAACTAGCTGAACTCGATTCGACCAAAATTCTGCTTCCACAAAGTAAATTTTTTTTTTTTTAACAAATTGAAAAGAAAAGCAAATGCTCACGCCTCACAACATATCTGTACTTTATAGTAATAATAACTAATTTTAAGAGGATTTTTAGTACTTAGAGAAAACGGACTAAATTTCTGAAAAAAGGCTATTCTGTAGCATATATAATTATATATTAATTATTATATCTCTTCTTTCATAGAAGAGAATTCTCTCGTCTATGAATTTGGTGGTAATAGATCAATTTACTCTAATATTAGAAATGACGGAGTGGTGATAAGAGTTCTGGACGTAAATTTCATATATTATCAGTTGGTTAGACGGATATAGCAAATGCGAGTGCTACGCATAGGTCTTATACTATAATATATATATATACATAGATACTTTGTATAATTTTTTTATAGACGGAGAATTGGGGTGGAATGCGGGTTATATTATTTACTATAGGTATCTGGTATCTACTACCATAGATTAAATATATTATATAGGCAACGTACATACGCAGACTTTAATTCATACAAATGGTCAAACATATTCCCTTTGGATAAACAACGAACCTTTGTATAAGACAGAATGTTCAGCGGATAGTTCTGAACAAAGAACCTTAAAAAGACGAGAATTAGGTGCACTGCTTTTGATGGTATTAACAAATTTTATACATATTTCAAGTACATTTTTAAGTTCAGATGGCAGTGTTTTCTTAGCTAAAGCTTGTCGGTGTATTAGGTTCACAAAAAGAACCAATTATTGAAGTGTTTTTATCTTTTGCAAGCTTTATAAAATCCGATTGTAGCCCTAGAATTGCAATTTCAGGGGCATCATTTGTACACACACCTACAACATTTTTCCAAGAGAGACCATTCTGATCAAAAAAAAATGTTAATGGCAGACAGAACGTCACTGCTTTTTGAGGTGGAATCTAAAGCCTGGGAAAATAGAAGTTTTGCGATAGATTGTCCATTTATAAAATGACAGCAAACTAGTAGTTGGCAGCAATGGGATATATCGGTTGATTCATCACACTGAATTGCAAAGAATACTGAATTTTGTAATTTATGAATCAACTGATTATTTATGTCCAAAGCAAATTCTTCTATGCGTCGTTTTACTCTATTATTTGAAAGAGATATTTGAGCTATTTTCCTTTTACTTTCTTCTCCAAGTATTATTTCAACAGCTTTAAGTATGCTAGGCTTAATTATTGTTTCACCCAGTTTATGTGGTTTCTTTTGCTGAGCCACCATGAAGGCGATGTGGTATGAAGCTTCATAAACTTTTTCATTATTCTGCTGAAATTCTCCAGTACTGTCGAGTTTCATTTTACTTAAAGAATTTTTTTTTTTTGGGCAATAAAAAACTCTTTAGATTTTTCTTTCAGCATCTGATGTGCTGTGGTTAAATGTTTTGGCGTGGTTGGAGAGCATCGTTACTCAACAAAACGTGACAAATAACATACCGAGCTTTTGGACACCATCTTTTTCAATAAATGTAAAAGCATACTTGATATAATCATCAATATACATTCTTATTTTTAGAGGAGTCATTATTTATTACTTCGACGTACGTACACTCGGGAATTGAAAAACTAAACACGGGTTGTATAATTACACCTGTTTAACCACGAAACAACAAAACGAAACTAGGTAATCGAATCTACACTAATCTAATCATCTTTTCCCGTGCCGATTTATTTACGGACAGCGCGATGGCATGAAACTGACCGCTTTATTATCTTGATTATGTACCCCGATAGAGATTATGAGTGTTTAGCGATACGTAGTAACCGGTCATTAATAATTTTTCTTTTTTTCTCCCCGTTTATGTAAAATATATTTTAATAAAAAATTACTTCGTGATGACGTTTTCGGTGATTTAAACAAAAAATAAGTAGTTTTTTTTAACCGTAATTTATACTTTTTGTAAGTTGTAAAATTACGCATACATTGATATACATATATGTATACTTTATTACTTTGATCATTATATTATTTGTTATTAATTAATTTAATTTTTAATTGTTATTATTATATGACTTGTATAATATTTATTATAACCAACTTAATGACTAATATAATAACATAATATATTATGAATTAATCCATTGACATAGTGTAAGTTAAAATTTAAAAGTGTTGATTAATAACTATTTATATTAGTACCTATTATAGTATAAATAAACAATAAATAATAATAATGTTCAAAGTGTACATATATGCATATGTATTAATGCGTAATTGCTTAATCTATACAATTTATAATAGTCTATGATTGAAAGAATAGCATATTTTTTTCATAAATTGAAAAATAAAATCATTAACTTCTACACAAACACACACACACACACACACACACACACATATATATATATATATATATATATATATTGGTTGTACCTACATATGAGTATAATAAATTTATAATTATCAGAATTATTTTTATCATTTAATAAATATAATAAATACAATACATGCATTAGTATATGGTTTAATAGTTGTTTTATGGTAATATTAGAAAAGGGTTTTTTTACTGATTATAATATACTTCCATACGGAAAGGATTTTTTCAAAATGTTACTATAAGTCTATCCCGGAACGGGGATATATCGATTTCGCCAGTACCTATCAATTCTACCGCAACAGGTAGACCGAAACCGACTTATCGATTGCGCCACCACGCGGTGAATATCCCGTATAGAATTACGTAATTACGTAATACGTAATTCGTATAGAAATGATTGTTATCCAGATGACTCACCTAAGAATAATTCCTAGAATAAGTTAAATATTACCAGATAGAGAAAAAAATAAACCGGTATAAATTATGGTATCAGAATATGTTTTTAACAATTTCGCGTGTAATATTTTATTACTTTATTAAAGGGATTGGAAGCGGCGATTGTCTGTCTCTCTATCTTACACGTAACATAGCAATTTATACCATATCTATTTCCAACGTACCGATGGATCTAGTGATGCGATGAAGATTATAAAAGTAGATCTGAATTTGTCGTAATGTCTATTTAAGATCGATTTTCCCACATTTTTGATTTTTCGCCCTAAGTCCGCCAAAATTGTGTTGTATGTATTCGGACATTTAAAAATTTACATTTAAAATGTTTTTTGCGAAAATCAAGGGAAAAATGTTAAAAAGTGGGAAAATCGTTCTAAAGTAGATTTCACGACGAATTCAGATACGTTTTAAGAATCCTTATCGCATAACTAGAACAACGGTATGTTGGAAATGGGATTTAGTGTCTTTTTAAATACGGTAGTCACGTATGGCGTATTTATTGATATGTGCCGGGCGTGCAAGTGAACATATTATTATTATGCCGAACGTATTTACACACACTAAAGACCAAATACTACAAATACTACTCACACAAATACACTGCGTAACGCGAATAGATCAAATAATTACCTATACACAACCCATTAATAAACGACTGCTTCCAATCCACTTAAAATTTCATTTACATCACCCACAAGCTCGTAACCAGCCGTGAACTTTTGGAAATGTTCAAACATCGTCCACAATATATTAATATTTAGTTATATTTGCTCACTCGGACCACTCGGACATGTCGAGTAAGTAATATTACAAGTTAAATACGGTTTAGGTGTAGGAAAAAATTCAATATTAATAAATAGCAACATTGCACAAAAAACCATACGCAATCGTGTTTCCAAAAAGGCACTCTGTACGTAATCATACTTTACTTTATTTTATTTTTTTTTTTAGATATATTGTGTGGTACGGATGAAAAATTACAGGTAAAAAAAAGGTACGTAGGTAGTGGAATCGATAAGTCGTTTTCAGTTTACCTGTTGCGGTAGAATTGGAATTGGCGGAATCGATATCTATAAATTTTTACATAAAAAAAAGGTCTGTGAATCGATGTACCCCCCCCCAGGTTTCTGTTGGAACATGACAATCATATCTATGCAAAATTTAGTGTCGATCGGTCGAACCATATAGATTTCTATTCCAAACGAGAAAAAACTTTGGGAATTATATAAGCTAATATTTCTATTTTTATATTTTTTCCACTAACAACTTATTTTGCAGTGGTCATACGAAAAATTCCTGACGTTATACTATTGATTATACATATTACTATTATTATATTAGTAATAATCAATGTTTATACCTATTAGGTTTTCGTATTATTTTTGTTACGTTAAAATGGTTTAATTTTAGTCAACAATTGATCTGAACAATGGTAGGTAAATATTACTATTACTATAATACTATAACTGTTATAGTAGTTATACAAAAGCCTAATCGTTTTTGACGTATATTTTGGATGTTTTTGATACTATAATTATAGTAAATATTTTGTCAACATCAGAAATTTAATATTATGCGCTCTTTATATAGATATAGGTATTAGGTTAAATTGATATGCCATGTTAAATAACATTGTAATTTAATCATATTTCAGATTACCGAAAAATAAATATATGAATATATATAAAAAAAATGTTGTGTTTTTATTGTTAAAACTAAAAATCCAAAGATGAAATTGATAGGTGCCACAAAAATATATTTCAATCGACTTGTTATTTTCAATATACATCATAAAATAAATATTTGCATGAGGTTTGTAATGTGATATATGTATATTCATTTTATATATAATTATTTTTATAATACGATCTACATATTCATTTTTTTTTAGATTAAATACTTTTTTGTTAAACGAGTATATACAAGTTTTTGTTCTCTTCGAATTTCGTATTCCTCAATATTATGTGTTAAAAGTGATTCGGAATAAATCGGTCATTTTTTACGGTTTTTTTTTATTATTTTATGTAAATTTACTCAAATTGTTAATAGGTCTATTAGATATACTCAGGGGCATAGAGTTTATAATGGAGATATGCGACCCTCTGTCCATCCTGTCATTATTTAATCAACAGCTTAAGATAATAAAATTAAATGGATGCTATATAGTATATACAGTTGTTTTGGGGTCCCGGATTGTGATTTGTATGCAATTTTAATTAAAATACAAATCTAATGATTTATAATGTTTAGATACATTTTAAAAGTAATTAAAAATAGTCTCGTCTAAGTAGGTATTATTTTTATCACTGTTGTGTAATCTCGATATTTGTTTAAAAAAACACGTTTACTCAAAACGAATTCATAAAATAATTTTTGAGTTAAAATACCTTTTATAAAATCGATAGAAAATAATATTTAGGAGTGAACATCGATTTGTTTTATTTGCCAAAAATAAAAAAGTTATTGTGGTTTAAACATATTTTTAAAAATTTAATTCGTCCATTCATGACGATATTTTAATCATTTGACAAAAACAATATGTTCATTATTATTCATATTATAAAAACATAATATGAATTATTATTAAACAGAATAAAAGTTAGTACTTTTAATTAAATACTATTGGTTTTTTTATTATTATTTTTTTCATTAGTTTTCATAATTTTTATATTCATTGGATATTCATTATTAACAGATAGTCAATTAAATCAAATTAATTAAAAAAATTTAAAATATTGTGTTTGAAAATACATCGACATGTATAGTGTTCAAGTATAAATTAAGATTCTTCTCAATTATTTTCGTAGGTTAAAACCATTTGTTTTATGGCATGTTTTTTGAAGGGAGTGGTGGTATAAACACGAACATTTCACTAATTTATAAACGTTCTATGATTTAAGCATCGATTAATTTTATGATACATAAACCGTAGATTATAATGCACCTAAAAAACGGCCATAATATTATACACGATAAATAATTATTTTAAAATTGTTATTTATGGAAGCTAATAATATTTGATTAAAAACTTGTTAGGATGGCGCACGATAAAAACATCCATAAAAAGTAGTTAAATCATTAGGTTTTCTGTACAATATCGCTACAGAACATATACCCATTCTATCATTTATTCGACGTCTTAGGACCGAAGACGTCAGCAATGGTCGTGAATATTATGAAATAGTTTTAGGCATTACCTATAGTGTACTACATTAAACAAACTTTTCTGTTACAAAATATTAAGACAAAAATATTTGAATATGATTTAATTTATTTATTACCTATATATTATACTACCTACTAGGACTTGTAAACGATGTTATTTTTTTCGTTATAACGTTGTTCGTTTAAAACCGTACCTAATTCAAATTGTGCGATATAACGTTATCCGTTTTATAATGTTATTAAAATTGTATGTTATGATATTTTTAGTTTCATAACGTTATCGATTTTTTTGGTTATCCATAATATTTTTCGTTTCAAAACGTTTAAAAGGTTTTTATTTTACTATAAAAAAAAAGTTATCAGTTTTAGAACTGCAGACATTTGTCTCTGCTAAAAGATTTAATGTAGTTGCTAGTACCTATGTACACTGTACTCTTACTTTCTATAGTATGGTGTAAATAGAGTAGCAAAGAGTAAAGTATACAATATTTACTACTATCTAATATACAGTGATCAGGCGGTCAGGGTTTGAAAACGTTATTATTTTTTTCGTTATAACCATTTTCGTCTTAAAACGTTATTGAAATTTTGCGTTATAACATTTTTCGTTTTATAACGATATCGATTGTATCGGAGTGTCGTTGGAATACGGGTGTAGGTGATAGGCATAGTGTGACAAAGATTTTTTTTTTTTTGTTTTGGGGGGGGGGGGTGAGTGGCCAAATGACTTGATTTTGCTCATTAATTTTTTTTCTTTGCAGTTTTTTGATATCGTGTACAATTTCTATTGGAATCACTCTTTTATTATACTCAAATTCTGAGGGGCTAAGATTCCCCTCCCCCACCTAGTTACGTTTATGGTGTACCTTTCAAAGACCATAGAGGAGTATATATAGGTACTTTGAAGGAGATATAATCGGTATTGATCATATAATAAAATATTTCGACAGCTACAACAAAAGGTTACTTTCCGGACAGACCTCATATTATATACCTATTTATAGACTATTAACGGAGGAAATAATCCTGCACATAGTCATTTAAGTTATTTTAAGTAGGAAAATTTGACCGAAACGTTTAGCCAAAACGAGGAGGACGAACGGGAGCTCGGTAAATTGTGCGTGATTGGATTGCAGACGGAAATAGTACGGCTGGAACGAAACGCGTTTTAACGGTTTGGCAGGTATAAATTTTCATTTCCACGGCGATTTAATTTATAATACGCCTCGGCCGTGTACGATTAAACGTCAATCTAAGCATTAATTATTATTATTATTATTATTGTATACGCTGCAGTTTTATATTGAATACAATTTCCAATTATTATTATTATTATTATTATTACACGAACAGCAGTTTAAAAAATAAAACTGTTCTTTTCCAGCATCCCGTCATCGATCCGTCTCCTTCTGTATTTTGTATATATATATATAACATGGTTCGGGATCACTTTTATATTCTGAGGAATTTTAAAGACTTTCATTTTATCGCGGTTTAATTCGACTTTTAGTTTAAAACATATTTTTCTTCTGTCTGTTCGCCCGGGCCTGTTTCAGCAAACTTTAAAATTTTATGGCTCGTCGGATTTTCTGATTTGCTACGCCGAATTATTATGATAAATACATATTTTGTCGATTATATTATAATGTACGCGCGACGTCTTCGGTACGGCGAAACTGCAGAACGGCGGTAACTCGTGTTGTTATTTAAAAATAGAATAAATTTGTAAAAAAAAATTTTTTCATGTTTTGTTAGCGTTCACTTCGCTATACATATAGACAGTATCGTCCGTATATTATTATAACATTATGTACGGTCGAGTTAACACGAAATTAAATCATTGTATTGTCGTATATTTGAATTGAGATTTTATACAAAAACAACAATAACTTACCTACTATAATGTATAAATAAGAATTATTTTTTTAAATTATTTAAAATATGATTAAGTTAATAATATATTTTTGGTTTTGAAAAGCCATTAATATTACATTAGTTTGTCCATCGCTTCGTATTTTGGCTATTTTCCCATCCATTATATTATTATATTATCGTATATATAGGCTGCAGTTATTTAAATAATTGACGTAGAACTAAAATATTCTCTAAATATACATCCGTAGATTTAATATAATAGGGACGATTATTGATACGACAATAATTGGATTAATTTTAGAATTCATTAGAAAAAAAAAAATCGGGTTTGCCGATATATTATTTATTGTAAATTAATTAGAAAAAACAATATTGTTAGTTGTTATAAAATAATTTTAATTATAATTTATAATGTAGAGTATTTTCATACAATGAAACCAAGTTAATAAATAATTATTTAACGCCAAATTTTGTACACACGATACGGTAATTTTATTCAATATTATTTTGAAAAATTAAATAACAATATATTTTTTTTTAAGCTAGGCAATATATTTACTGAAATGTTAATAAAGTGTACGCGATGAAAATAAAAGGAAAATCATATTTGACAGCGAATATTAATTTTATTGTTTTACGTATAGGAAATAGGTATACTTATATTATTTTATAAGGGTAAATTTTCGAATATCCCTAGATATTATTTAATGAGAAATTACATTGATAAAATGTAATTTTTTCTCGCATGTTATGATATAATTATTAATATTCAGTTACCTACAATATTATATTCAATAATTAAAATTGGTTACGATGTAAACATATGATCGCAAAAGTTGAAGTAGGAAAAACGAAATGGTTTTGACCCACGAGATAACCCATGAGATGAGTTATAAACTAATTCAGCCGTGTAACCAGACGTACAGCATGCAATACATAATATATGAAGTTCTAAGCAGACGAATAATGTAACATTTAATTATACAGGTAGCGAGGTTTTTGGTTGAATACAAAATAACAAAGATATTAAGGTAATATTACATTTCCAACAAATGTTGAACATATTTTTTGTTCATTTACTTTAATTCCTTAATATTTGAAAAACGACTAGAAGCGTGTAACTAAAATAACGATATAAATATTATATAATTGGATATCAGGAAAAATTTCGTAATGGTTTTAAATTATTCATCGTTGAAACAACATAATTTGCTTATTTACGACTTAGAGTGAAAATAAATCATAAATTATGTAATTAAAAAATATACGTATATTGGAAAGGTAAAATGAAAAATTAAGGTAAATTACGATTGCACGTGTTACACATTTTTGGCAATGTGATTATTTTGTTTGTCGTTGTGCCAACCTAAACGATTTTTTTATTAGAAATTTACCTAAAGCTGTGCGTGGATTATTATCAGTGTGTATATAAAACAAGTACGACTGTGCACAATTAAATAAATAAAAAGAGATACGCACATTTAGATTTTTTTGTTTTGTTTCTGATGTACATAGTAATAATTATTAACTTTTTTGTATATTTTAATCTAAAATTGTTCGTGTGTGAAAAATATGCGTTAAATTTACGAAGGCTATATATTTTTCAGAACAAAAAACAATTTCGTTTAGAGATGGTTCTGCGGAGTTAATGATAATTTATAAATGAAAACAAAAAACGTTATTAAAATATAATTATTAATAATGGTATTAAAATTACGAGTAATGCTCTCCACTGGTACCAAAAAATCGGGCATTCTCCTCGTTTTGTATATCATCGAAATTCAAAAATATTATTCAATTTATTCTGTAATTTGTGTGAAAGGTGATCATACTCATAGTTATTGCCTCTAATAATAGTAATTTTTTTTTTGTCGTTATGAAGTTATAATAGTTTCGCGAATAATATATAAACACAAAAAGTCATGTTTGTTTATTGCAATAAGAAGAATGTGTTTTTTTTTAAATTACAGAAATTTTAAACATATTTTGAACACAGCTGTATACAAAATGAGTTATGTAGATCACATGTGCACGTATACGTATAATATAATAATTGTCAAGTTCTCCATATAATATCATACGAGTGTACCGAGGAAAATGTTAAACATACTGAAACTTTTATTGTATAAAACACGAACTAAGAAAAATTTGGTAACTATTTAGTAGAATTTAAATTATATTACCTAAATTTATTCACATATATCCCACTACAGTTGTGAATATTTAAACTGTTTTTATGACAATGGATTTATTTGTTAATTTAATTATAATATAGGTACCTACTTTTTTATAAATTAATTATTAATTGAAATTTTCAGTGTGTAAGACTGAAATCTCATATAAAAAAATCAATTTATCGAAAATAGATTGCGTTAAATTGCGATTAAACTAGATAATGTTGTTAGCTGTAATTTGTTTTTATTTCATATTTCTAATATGTTTATAAGTTGATAAGAATTAAACGAATGCAAGTGTTTTATTGAAAACTTGTTGGTACGATGCGACCTCTTAAACGTAATGGAAAACTACCGTAAATTATTATAGATTGGAAAATCATAATGCCAAAAACTTGAAATTTACACTAATCATTGATAATAGCACTACGAGTATATTGACGTGATTAAAATATAAAACTTATAGACTATATTTCAGAAATTTTTATAAAAATTTGATTTGTTTGTTATGTATATACACATTGTTTGGATAAAAGGGGTCGAGCGAGATTTTCCAGATAAGAATCTTTTGGATAGAAAATTGATCGTAGTTGGTATTTTAAAAAGGTAAATTGTTTTTGATTTTCTTAGTATTTTTCTTAAGCATAAAAAAAAATACTGAAAATAACGGAAAATTGTGATAAATACAAAAATAATATTACACTAAGCTTCGTTCAGAATCGTTTTATCGAAAGAAATTTCTCATTGCTTTCAAATATTTTCCAGCACCAGTATCCTATCCAATGATCAAAGTGCTTCTACTGTCCGGCTTGTTTTCAATTATTTATATATGCGGAATAGTGGTTGTGTTTATCAATATTTCCAGATCGATTATTAAATGTTAACAGTTGTCGACTTGAACTTAAAGTTTGATAATTTATAATGCCTTGCAGTGAAATGTTTCATATATTTTTGAAAAATTAATTTCAACTCAATACTTTTTATTTTTAAACAATATTATGTATAATTATTTTGCTCTAATGATAAGAGTATATATAGTGACATTTTTCTTTATAGTATAGTTAATGTAACAATTGAGGAATAGAATAGTAAACATAAACTATAAAATATAGTATACGTCCTTGTTAAGGTCGAAAATGATGAACAATGAAAGTTTCAACGGATAGTATAATAATGAATTTGCATGACATATTATTTGACGTAATGGTGACAGTATAACAATATCATCTATAAAACCAGTTTTTCGAAATCATACTTTGAAACAGACGTATTGGATATATAAGAAAAGATTTGCTGTCAAAGAACTCCGTATGGAAACACGAGCAGAGCAGACAATAAAGCTCAGAAATAATTATATTTATTGTGACATCTGTAGACGAGCAGCCGTTACGACTTCAAATATTATATTATAATGAATCGTGACCGACTAAACAAACGTGGGATAAATTGCTCAACCTATATGAACAGTGATCTGACACACAAGTATATATTTAACTGCGGTCACAGCAAAAGCTTATTCGACATGGTTATATACATTGTATGGACTTAAAACTCAAAAGATAACCATATTACTAGCATAGAGGGTCAAAACTTCACGAGAAAAGTAAGTATAGGCAACTTAAATAGCCGTTGATCAAGTATATTATTTCAATATTCGTTTGAAATCACACATGACGTACTTGACTATATATGGTACGTATGTGAATAAATACTATCCGCAGAGTTGGAAAAAAATATTTGTTGTAATAATAGAATGTGTGAAAACAGCGTAGAAAATTGTGCATAATAGCGATAACGATAAGAAAAACAGCAAAAATTGTTCATAGCAATGTTTGTGAATCAATGAAACAAGATTTGTTTAGTGGAAAACGGTTTTTTGTTCTGTACAAATTATTGTTATTATTTTATTTTATGTCGTGTAAATTATATATAAATATAAACACTTTTAAATATGCTTAAAATATAAATAAAACTAAATATATAACTTTTATAAATAAATAAAAATTTAATAAATTTAATACAATTGTCAATGTCACAACGTGTCAACATTTTGATACGGGAATGGGGAATTCAATATCAAAGGAGTGTTGCATATTTTGTTTCATTATATAACATCCATGACATAATGATTCAGTAGAACTGGGGTATTTTCGAAGCGAAAGCTTGATCACGTATAGAAGTTATTCATAATATGATATTGTGTATTTTGAACAGATTAAGTACGAAATTTAACAACTAGTTTCGCGTTTAAGTTCAAGTACCTAAAAATGGGATCCAATGAGACGTACGTAAAGATATTTTAGTATTTATCAAATACCTACGTTAAATATGAATGTCGTTTAATTACTGTCAATGTTTAACAATACCCAATGTTAGAAATAAAAATATATAACAAAACATTATATTTATAGAAGTAATAATCGAAAAAGAATATGGCCTAGATGAAGAAAAATATGAAAACAGACGGAACTCAAAAAGTCACAATAGTACGATAGTTCGCAATAAAATAAACTTTTATAAGCAGATGGTACGCCATAGCGTGGAGATTTAAGAAATACCTAATAAAAAAAAAACCTAGAGTATTGAAAAATAAAGAAGAACGGAATATGACTGAACGAATGAAGAAATATCTCCAAATTAATTCACGGTTATGTGTCATGAAATATAAATAAATAATATTGTGGTGCCGAGTGCTAACCATAATATTACAAATTTTATGAATATCAAATATTAAGCATAAATGTTCGTTATAAATTGTACTAGGTACTAGGTATACATATTTATTGTTTATTGTTAGTCATCATATTTTATGCCTATCACTAATATTTATATTAATACTGTTATGGTTATAATTATCGGATACATAAAAGTTGGTTATTTATTTTATGAAATGTTTCCTTTTAGGCGTATGTATAAAAAATGAAATGGGTAATATTTTTCACGATAATATAAACTTTTGAAAGAATGATTAATATAGATTTAAATCTTAAGACGTTTAATTATTATTCTTAATACGTATAGCATTTAATATACCTAATAAATATTACAAATTAATTTGTATGCATAATGAATTTAAGAATACATTTTAAAATAAATGTAATATATGTACATATCATATGACATATATTATAATACTTTTATGTAAATTAATTACAGCCCTAAAAAAATATCAATTTATTATAATGAAACAATTTCGAATTATGTATTATATTATGAATACAGAAAAAAGGGGAAAAAAAGAAGGTGGGTATTAGGTAAACAGGTGAAGGGATATAGTTTGTCCATCGTCCATTCGATCTTTGAACAGAAATTGCATAATGTAGTATGGTTATTTTAAATTTGAAATCAATAATAAATTGTTGTATTAAAAAACGATTATATAAAATTGAGGTCTGATATATAATAATATTTTCAAATAATAATATTTGTATATCAATATTCAGTACGTAATTTCCATTAAACTTATAAACATTTTCGGGAAATCGAAAAATGAAGGTGCGTCACCTTGGCACCCCAATATTTTAATTTCAAAAATATTATTTTACCACTAATTATACTATAATTTGTACCAATTTTTACCATAAATTTTAGAATTTGTCCGTAAAATTTTCTGAAGAAAAATCGATTTTCTACTGAGGTTTTTTCAATAATGATATTTAACCAAATATTTGTGAATTAATAAATTAATTATTTAATTTTTTATATATTTTTTTATATAATATAATCATATAATAAAATAAATCCGTTTGCAAAATTACAGTAATACATACTTATTAATCTTTCTTCTGATGCTAGATATACTTTTTATGATAAGTACTGTGCTGTGCACATGAAACCAAATTGTTTTCAAACGACAAAAATACACATTTAGTCCTCTTAATATTAAATTAGAGTTACTAATTATTTTTTTTAAAGAGGACACTATATATCTGATTTTTAAGAGGTTTTTATAGGCAATTTTTAAGAAATTTTAAGAAAAATAAAAATTCAACAATTTAAAAATATTTAATTATTTTTTAAATTATTTAAAAAATAATCATGTGCCAGTACCGTTTATATTGTTGTTATTGTTTGTTAAAAATTACGTTCACGGTCTATAACCACAAATTTTCTCTGTATAATTGCAGAGTGAAAATGTATACAAAATATGAAAAATGAAAATGTGAGAATATTTACTATGTCATAGCGTGGAGTTTTTTTTCAATATGTTTTTTTTGAAAGCCTAAAATCCGTGATTGAAAATTATGAAATTATAAAATTTTAAAACTAAAAAAAAATTTATTAAAAAACTACTCTACAGCATATTAATTATTTTCATCTTTCATATTTTGTATGTACCTATGTTGATATTCCGATTACTAAGAGAAAAGTTATAGTTAAAGAACGTGAACGTATTTTAATACTGTTATAATGGGCGTGTAGCATTCTCCTAATACATCAACATAATATGTAAATAATTAGAATATGGGTGTCTCATCACCTCTTTAGAATTTTGAAAAAATTCTGTAAATTTTTACGTAATTACTAATTTGTATGCATTTGTATGACAATCCTTTAGTTGTTATAACAAAAAAGGATGAAGGGCTGGTGAAATGCCTTTATAGCCTTCCCTTCCTCTTTAAAATGTTTATTTTTTAAATTTAAAAAACGATGGTGTATCGACTAACGACTTCACAATCACATGTATAAGGGATTATGTATAGGAAATTCTAACTACATTTTTAGAAAAGTAAATTATAAAAATAAACATTTTTTTTTGCAATAGGTGTATGTTTAAATGTCTTTTAGGTATAATTTAGAAGTATCGTATCAGCCATAATACAGTAAAATGTCTGTATTTATAAATCGAATTACCTTTTGATTTCTAATCACAATAGTATTGTGAAATTTACGTAAAAGTATTTTTGGGTAAATACTAAATTTACCGTAAATGATAAATCTAAGGGCTATGATGGTAGAAACTTTTTTCCTCTCAACTGAAATATGGTATTTCAATATTTTATTATGATGGAATCCTTTAGATTATAATTTGTTCGATCGTTTCAGGATATATTTCAATGAATTAATTAAAAAATATATATAATAATAATTTACCTATATAAACAAATTGTTAAATTTCTTATTTCTAAAAATTTAGTTAATACAAAATAAAACTGCCTATAAATAACCCTCTATATAATATGTTGATCGAGTGTGTGGAACTGTGGTGTTACACCATTTGTGAGGAATAAATAAACTTATTTAACAAATGTTTTAAAGACAAAAATGGAAATTCTTGATTTCCCCTCAAAACATATTAAATCCATTTGTGTATAAGCAAAAGTAATTTAACTATAATTTTATATGGACGATTTTTTTATTTAATTTATTTTATACGATTTTTAACACTGAAGACGAAAACATTGTTTTTGAAATACATAGTTGTTAAAATAAAAACAAATTACTTTATAGAAATTGGGTTTCTATTTTTATATAGCTATAGGATTGTCATACAAATTCTGAAAGTTGTCATAAAAATTCACAAATTATATCAAAATTAAACTGAATTTTCTTCAAGTAAGGAGTTGGTGAAGAGACACCCGTTTTCTAGTTATTTGTATTATTTGTTAGTGTATTAAAAAATAATAGTTAGTAACTCGAATTTAATATTAAGATGACTAAATGTGTATTTTTGTCGTTTAAAAATAGTTTGGCTTTGCTCAGCACAGTACACAATTATCATAAAACGTAAATCTAGTATCAGAAGAAAAATTAATAAGTATTACTGTAATTCTTCGACCGATTTTTTTTTATTATATAGTTATAAAAATAAAAAATGTATAAAAAATTAAACAATCAATTTTTAATTAATAATAATAATAATAATTATATATATTAATTTATTATTAGTCGTTATATGTCATTGTTTCGAGTAGGTTGTGTAATACTCGGCGTAACCGTTTCTGTTATCTCCGCATACATTATTGTTTAATCAAATTCCTACCAGCGTTTATTGATAATTAGGTACGTATAATATAATATTTACTATAGGTACATAATAATGGATTCTCGCAATCCTCTCCATTCAACTTTTCCCTTTCGTCCGGTATATTTCCTGAATTTTGGAAATCTAGTTTGTCTTCTATTCATAAAGGCTCTGACCCTTTTAATATAATATTAATTATCGTCCTATTTCTTTACTTTCCTTAATCCCTAAACTATTTGAAAAATTGATTTCCAAACAAATTATTCCCACCCTTAACTCAAAGATAATTAATGAACAACATGGATTTAGGAATTCAAAGTCTACAGCTACTAATTTATTAGTCTTCTCGCAATATCTGAATGATGCCTTTGTGAAAGGCTACCATGTCGACGTCATCTTCACAGATTTTTCTAAAGCCTTTGATACTATCAATCACAGTATTCTTACAGATAAATTAAGATCATTCGGTATCTGAAATCCACTTTTAGCGTGGCTTTTTTCCTATTTCCCTGGTAGTTAAATATTAAAATTAATTTTCATCTTTATTTCTGCAAACTAGTGGTGTACCTACCTCAAGGTTCCCACTTGGCACCTATATTTTTTCTTATTTATATTAATGACATATCAATTTTATTTTTAAAAATGCTACTATTTGCTGATGATCTTAAAATTTTTGAAATAGTAAAATCTTTAGATGATGCTGAATTTTTTCAATCTGATTTTAATGCTCTCGTTAAATGGTGTAATCGAAATGCCCTTTCTTTGAATGTACAAAAATATAAATTTATGTTTTTTAATCGTTCCTGTTCTAATATTTCCTTTGACTACAACATAAATAATATTCCTTTAGAAAAAGTTTTTAACTGTAAAGACCTTGGGGTCTTTTTTGATAGTAAGCTGACTTATAGTACTCATATTAATTATACCAAAAACAAGTCTTTGAAACTGTTTGGTTTTATACAATTTTCTTGTGGTAATTTTAATAATTTAAATGCATTGCGTTTCATCTATGGCTCCATTATTAGATCTACTCTTGAATATTGTTCTATAATTTGGTTTCATCATCTTCAAAAATATAATTTAACACTGGAAGCTATTTAAAATAAAGTTTTAGGATTTCTTTGTAATATTCTGCGAATCCCTTATACTTTTTACGGTCCAATTTTAATATTTCTCTTTCTCGATTCTCTGAGTTGAGTTGAATTAAACTTGATTTATACTTTTTATACAATATGCTCAAAAATATTGATTGTCCTGAGTTTCTTAATAGCTTGTCTTTTTTAGTTCCCCAACGATCAACCAGATCACGTGCCTCATTCTATGTTCCTACTCAACGCACAAACTACTGAATGAATAGCCCAGTAAACCGTATATGTACCTTTCTAATAGATATAATGTTAATTTTTTAACTTTTAATTCATTGTCATTATTTAAACAGCATTTAAATACTATTACATATAATAAATAATAGTTTAAGTTTATATTTATTTTTATCCTATTATCATACTTTACGGATATAGCGTACTTTAAATTATCAATTATCTAGATTTTGTTTTATAATTATAATTTCACCCTATCAATTTTTATAATTTTATATATATTTTGTAAACTTATTTATATTTATTCATTTATACATATACATACTTATTTATTATTATCACTTGTAATATTGACAACCAATTTATTACATATTTTAAATGGGTTTTTAGCCCTCATAATACAAATAAAAATACAAATTTATTAATTCTGGAATATTCGGTTATATATAATTATTAAAAAAAAAACCCCAGCGGAAAATCGATTTTCCTCCGTGAAATTTTACGGTACAAATTATTTAAATTTATGGTACAAATTGGTACAAATTATGGTACAATTAATGGTAGAATACATTTTTTTAAATTTAAATATTGGGGTGCCAGGGTAACGCACTTCTTCTCTAACTCCAAAAACTGTAACCCGAAAACACCTACTGTATTTGTCTATCCAAAAAGTAATAGGTACCTACATATTATGAAATAATACATAACTAAAATTAAATACAAAAAATATAAAAACAAAAAAAGCGAGGAAAGCATATTGCACGTCAGGTAGGATATAGATGGAGGAAGTTTATCCATCGTCCCTTCGGTCCTTGGACAGGATAATGTATTATTATTATTTTCGATTTGAAAGTAATAATAAATCATTTCATTTGTTAAATACGATTCTGGGTAGTATAATTGAAACCCTCTTCAACAAAGACCTGTGTGTATATCGTTACACACTGAGGAAGTGAATAAGTATGTATGTATGTATGTATGTATGTATGTATATATGTATGTATATATGTATGTATGTATGTATGTATGTGTTTATATAGTTATAAGTATAATATATATTTTATACTAAATAATATCATTTATATCTTTATATTCGTATACACCGTATAAGGTATAGTTTTCCTTCAAACTTAAGGATACTACTGGAAAAATCAAAAAATGAGTTCTTAAAAGTACCAACTAGAAACAATTTGATGTCGTTTACATACAAACGCTAAACCTCATAGACTATTTCTTATGGTTAAAAAGTAGCTCATAAAAAAAACAAAATAAATAAAAATAAACATCATTAGTATGAGATAATCTAAATTTTCTATTTTCTCACTAAACATTTGAAAGCAATGCGAATTAATTTTTTTCGATGAAACGACTATGAACGAAGCTCGATGTAATATTATTTTTCGATTTATCACAATTTTCCGTTATTTTCGGTACTACTAAGAAAATTGCTAAGAAAATATTTACCTTTTCATATTCCAACTATAACCAATATCCTATCAGAAAGATTTTTTTCCGAAAATTTTACTCGAATTTTAAACTAAATAAAAAACTATTTTTTGAATACTGTTTGTATAAAATATTGGTTCTTAAACATTTCTAAACATTTCCTATCTTTTCTTATTGCATTCGACATAATATTAATATATGTATATATATAAGCTCGTAAGTTTATTATCGACCGTATTATTCAAGACTATATATATATATATATATATATAAGTTGGTACTTATCTAAGACTTACTAGTTTCAGTTTCAAATAAACAGATCAAACTGTAACTACTCGTTAAACAAATTTGAGTAGTAGAATAATACGTTGATTTCCATAACAGTTTTGAGATCAGTTGAAGTTCATATTACCCGTATGCTATTCAGAAAGTATATTATGTCACATCGAAATCTCTTTTAAATTAAAAAAATCCGGAAATTGTATACATAAATATAAATATTTCCTATTGCGATTCTGGTTTCACTTATAATAATATATGCGTATATAACAGCTGGATTACTGTCTGTGATAATAATTTTATTGTTGTTTGTGTTATTTCTTAAAAAACGTTACGAATTTTCATACATTTCGTACGCATTTATACATTCTCTAAGGGCAAACATCCATTGATAACGAATATATGTTATACATAATGATTTTCAGTGTATTCTTTTTTTACAGTGTGTTTGTGGAGAAATAAAACATCATTGTAAACTGTAAAGTCGATAACTTTCTACACTCAGAATTCACTATAGAATAAATAATAGAAGCCTAGAAATTTCGGTAAATTTAGCAGTTTTTGTTAAATTTCTTCAGAAAGTAAAAGAAAGTTTTCGATGTATCTCTTTATAAATAAATAGCAATATAAAAACACAGGAAGTTTTCTCAGTTAAAAAAAAATAAAAATAGAGATAAATACAATATTGATTACTGACAAAAAAAAAATATTTATTCAAAATTTCTATGATAATTAAATTTGTTGATTGAAAAACCTCATATAGGTTCTGATGATTAATGATTGAACTTGACGTGTATTCATTAGCCGTTAGTAATGACAAATATAATTTATATAACCTTTATAATATAAATATTTATAGGTCGCATTAAATCGTAATGGCGATAATAAAATGTCGACAAAGATAATTCCTTTAAAAATTTTTTTCTATTATACATATAATGCGTTTTTATGAAATATTATCAAAATCGTGTATGCAATATTTGGCAAGTTTAAAAAGAAAAATTTAAATCTAAATTATATTATTAATTACTAATGGCTAATGAATACACAATACACAATACTAATGAAGTCCAACAATTTATGAACAAACTAGAAATCTAAAAAGTGAATAACATTTAGAAAGTGTATAAAATGTACTGTAGGTATTTACATATATTCCTTATAATATTCTTATATTATATTCTTTAAAATATTAGTTATATTGTATAATATATATATATATATATATATGTGTGTGTGTGTGTGTGTGTATGTAATATAACTTCTTATATAAATTATTTTCTGTGTCACTTTTATCATTTTATTATTATAATTAGGCAGTGGTTGAATTGGAAAAAAAATAAGGACAGACTCTGAGCTTAGTTAAAAAATCAGAGTTCCGGGACATCTTAGAAAAAGGGTAAGTCATGAAGGACTTTGTCCTCCACACCCCTTATCCAAAGTTTCTTAACCAGGGGACATATTTAAAAACATTTTAGATTAATATATAACATGAATAGAATAGAAAAATCCAAATTTTTTTTTACATCATTGTTAGGTTACATGTTTTCAAGATAGCATAGTTTAAGCATTCCTCTTTTATAATAATTTAACACTTTTCCTTTTAAATGAATAATCGAGTAAGATGTAGATGTAGACCGAAATTAATTTTTTTGGTATCCCATTGATTTCGCCATCCTTATAGGCTTTAGCCATTCACGGATAATGAAGATTATTTATTACCTATATTATGATACCAATATGATTCAGATCATAGATAGACTAGTAAGATCAACTATTCAACATTTTATATCATGCTTTTTATCTAAAAATTATTATGTGATAAGGATAAAAATATTCATTTTCGTAATTTCACGATTTTTCCAAAAAAAAAAAAAATTATAATTTTTAAAATTGTTAAATAAAAATTAAAACAAACACTGCGTTCCTTGCGTTTCTTGATAAATAAATTAAGGGGTACGCTGTTAAACATGAAAAAAAAAAATGAAGAGTAGCTCCGTCCTCCTTCGTTCCTCCCCAAATCCACCACTGTTTATAGGTAGACATTTTATATAACACATGTATGTAAGTATATTAATATATTATAAATGCAAAAATATAAAACAAATTTATGTAATGGTATAATGTAATTGAGTTTTGTAGGTATATCGCTTAAAATATTACTATTATGAGTTATAAAGTACTCACGTAATGATCGAGTGGGTATACTATTTAGAGTCTAGAGTATTTTTTGACGTGAAATCCAAACGAGTGAAATGATTATTGAAAAATTTAAATCAAATGCGAAATTCTCGTTTGTACACAAAATATTATACATAAAGGTAACGAAAAACAACTTCAAAGGTATTGTAAGTAGGTGGTATATTCATTAGTATAATAATGTTTGTACATGTTTGTTGTGTTAATACAAATACAAATTACTATTAGATAATGGCTTTTTTTGTTTTTCTGAAAACAATATACATAGTACGGCTTTACTGGTTGTCGCAATAAAAAAAAATACTACTATGACTATATAAACAGGTAAATGGGGACAATTGATTTGTGTATTAGTTTTTTCGTTTTTATTTAAAAATCATATTCTCGTAGAGGAGTTATACGTCATGATTACTTTTCACCGGGCGACTCGGGATGTATAATTTTAAGAACGGCCACATTACGGGATATTTTTTTTCAAAATAATTTTCTTCTGTAGGTATATCGATCGATTGACGGTTGTGTTCACATTTGCTAATAATGGTCCTGTATAGTCTTGCTATACCCTAGTCCGATCCTGAATGTATTCGAACGGTTTTGCTTGCTTTTCAAAATAATGTTTATTCTTACGTACCTGTATATGTGTATTTTTGTCGGTATGTTTTTCATCTTATGTAGAGATACAATTTCAGAAGATTTGGCACTGCCTCCCAGCTATGTACGCATATATACGTATAGTATGAGATAGGGAATAGAAAATGTATGATATATACATAAGACATAAACAAATTAGAAAATATATAATAAATTACGGAACTCAGCAGTAATGTATGTTTTCGAATTTATCGTTTCGTATCTTTAATGTTCTGTAATATTACGTAAAGATGCACATAATTATTATTACAAGAAGGAATTACAAGTACATGCCACATATTAAACTTTTCAAATATCTACATTTAGCTATACATTTGAAACTTTTGTTTGTTTTTACACAACATAATTTGTGGTGGTTAACGTGTATGAAACATAGGTAATATTAGTAGGTAATAAAAATACAATTAGATTTCAATAATTCTTCAGTTAAATTTAATATCTATCTGGTCAACAAAAAATTATTATAATTTTAGCCCATTAAATACTAACTGAACTCAGTTTAAAAAAGGTGATTTTTTTTATAGAAAATGTGTGAATGGTAGAAATACATAGGTATATAATTATTATAAGGTATCATGAATGGTTTTATTTTTGATTGCTATATTTGCATTTTGATTTAAATGTGTATAAAAAATATCGTATTAACTCAAACTGGATGATTTAATTAATTGTATTTAATTAAATTAATTTTAAAGAGACAAGTTAATATACAATTAAAATTTAAACTATAACCAAGTAATTTAAACACAGATTAAATGTTAAACATAATTTTAACTTCTTAACTTATATATAATATTTTGTTATATACATATATTATTTACGAAAATGTGTGACTGAAATAAATAAAATTAATAAATTTAATAAATTAAATAATAAGGTACTTAAATAACTTGAAATTGTCTTTAAATTTAAATTTAACAAATTACATGTTATGATTTACACAATACTAATATAAACTGTAAAATAATAATGTACCTATTAATTAATGAATAATAACCATATAGGTAATAATAAAAGAAAACTTCAGTATTTTTGGGAAATTATTAATTAAACACAATATTATACAGCCTATAGGTATTACAGTTCTAATAATATATATATATATATATTTTTAAACTTATGTCTGATATTTTTATTTACTGAATATTGATATTCAGCAGCATATATATACTTATGGATGTATCAACATTATTGTATAGGTACATTGATTTAAAAATATTTGTAAATATTGTTGTTTACGTGCCATTTTCGCATAATGAGTTATAATTATGCGAAATAATTAATGAAATAATTAATTTATAATATGCATTTTATTTATTCCACATGGAATTGGAGATTTTAGTTTTCATTTTGTGTCAATTTACAAGTCGTTATTTCGGAGTTTATTTATTTATATTTTAGTGGTACTTATATTATATTTAATAGAGTTTTAGCGTAGCATTTTCGTGTCAAAACTATACGGAGTTTGTATTTTAATTTTGGTTTTTGTCTCTTGAGCTATATATGCGTCTATGAGACATTTCCACTTTGTACCTACTATTATTATTATTATTATTAACAGAACGTTTTATCTTTGTACCATTAAAATAAAATCGCGGTGTTTGATCGCAGACACTTTGTACGGACAAAATTTATCCGAGATCATTTTTGACGTTTCGATGTACATATTTTGAAATAAAATAATTACCAACCTATTATAGAGTATTCACTAGGCACTATTAATGTATTAACTGTTATAGTACCACAAATCGTAGATTCATCCTGTTTCAACCGTACAAAATTTTCAATTTATTTTACGTTAAATGTACAAACGTTTAATGCTGGTAACTTAAGTTGCATCCCAGATTTTTTTGGATTACTTACATACTCATTTTATTACACGAGACATTTTCTAAAATCTAAATTAGAATATCTTAGTTTCCATTTAAACATACATTTTTTTTTTTATAAATTAGAATCTGCTCTTTCAAGTGTTTTTTTCTTTATCTTTTCTTTTTATATTTATTATAAATTATCATTACTTATATAATTATTTTTTATATACATATTTTTCTTTTGATGGAAACGGTATTCAAATATTGAATATTATTGACAGGATATCTGGATATAATTTAGTTAAGTATAGGTACCGCAAAAAAAAAAAAAAAATAATAATAATAATAAAATATGGAATCCAATTAATATTATACTTGTATTTTTTCGTAATGCTTATGCTTATGAATCCAACATTTTGTGAGTATTTCGTAACTATAACTATACCAATAAATAGTATAATCTACTTATTTATTACTGTAGATTACATAATTCTTTCTGTATTTTACGGAACGGCGTACTCAGAGTACTGTGGACATTTAAAACATTTAACATTTTTTATGAACCTATTTTATTCCAAAAATCATCTATTTAATTCGAAATTATTGAAAATAATATAGATTTTTTACAATATAGGTAGATATTATGCAGATACTTATATAAATATATAAAATATAAAAATATAAAATACAAATTATGTATACCGAAAATAATATTACTTTATGAACGAAGGGAAGGATAAATTGGTTTTATAGCAATGTGTTTTTTTATATTTGTATACATTTTTTCTACAAAAAAAAAAAAATGTTTCATATGTTTCATGATTAACTATTTTCCGGGATGCACAGTGAATACTTTTTTCACATAATTTTTTTTCTATTCTTAAATGACCTAAAATCTCATGTTTATTGTAATATTATTACGATGTTGTATCTATTCATACACAAAATATAATTTACTTAGAAGTTGTAAGACTTATTGTATACTTATGTTATGTACCTATTAGTTTTTGATAAATAATTTTTACTACTTGCTATTTTCCCCTTTTTTTTCTAAACTAATATTTTTTACAGGCCATTTATCAAATTATGTGCGCAAACGAGTTTAGAATATTTTGTCGCAAGTAGTTAGTTAGAATTTGTGTGCACCATCGAGTTAGGTTTGTTTCTCTGCGTAAGCGAATCATAAAAAAAAATGTGCGCAAACGAGTTGTAGCTGTACAATGTGTTGTCATTGCTATTGATAATTTTATTAGTTTTGTTTTAAAGTGAACATTTACCATTGCAATTTCACGAAAACATTCTAGAGAATTAGTATTTCAGAATGATCTTGCGTAATAGATCGTTGAAAATAATTATTTTAAACGAAGTTGTGTATTTTAAGTACTGTTGTCTTAAGCAGCTATATTATTTTCATGTTTATCAGGTTATTTTGTGACAGTGAAGTTTCGCTTAATATTATTTTAAGCATAGTGTTGATAAGTTAAGTGTTTGAATTGAAATTAACTTCTACGATTTTAATGAGAACGATTTTTCTCTCATTTATTATTTTGAATTAATTAAAGTTTAATACGTTTTATTCAAGTTTAACATTATAGTATTTGTCGAAATTGCATTTTTAGTGACATTTTATGTTTAAAGTTTAAACATTTGTGTAATTTGTTAAAATTGTCATAAAATTGTTATGAGAAAGACTATAACATTTCTTTGTCTCGATTTTATCAAAACTGTGTGACAATTTGAAAAATAAATTCTCTAAAATACGATTCGTGTTCGATTTTCAACATATAAAATCATTGATGCTATGAGGCATTTTTTTAGATTGATTATTTCCCGAAATAGTGTTTATTGAATAATAAAAACGCATCATTACAAAACTGTAAAACCAATACATTAGTAGCTCCACTTAAAATCAATAATAATTAGTTTTTTTTGTATTCATAATTCCAATTATTACGATGATTTATGATTTATAATTATTTTATATGGTCATTTATTTTGATAAACATATACTTTAAATTATAACAAAATATTTTTAGTTGGTTTTACTTCTTAAAACACATTTTTGAACTTTTATACAGTTTTATCTATATATAATCAATTATATAACGTTTTATAGACTTATATTAAAAAAATAAAAATAAAACTGTAAAACTGTTTTAATTTTTCGCATTTTTAACGAAATATCGTATTATTTTATTATTTTTGTCTTGCGGTGATAATAATAATGTTTCATATTTTTGTTAAGGATATCGATAGAGTTTTTTAGGTCCTTAAACTTTGTTTCACGTAATTTAATGAGTAAACTATTTATTTCTTCAACGATTGTTGTAAATATTGACACTTTTTACGGCTGTATCCATTTTCCACCAAAATCGATATTCTTTTTTCCACTACATATTACTTCCTACCAAATTAATTATAAAACACGTTTTTCATTTTATACATGATATTTCGGTCCAATTGGATTTTCATTTTTTAAGAAACCCTATGACTATCCTATTATCATGAAACATAATATAATGTGCATACTTGGCATATCATACGATCAGCCAGAAGAAATATATAGATGTATGCGAATTCGGGCTCTAATTATAACGATTTAGAACTAAATTGAATAATAAATATAAAGTCAAGAAATGTTGTTATTTTATTTTTTAAATCTATAATAGTACACTAGTAATCATTTTCCAAAATATTATGTTCACGTATACATTACGTACCAATAAATCAATATTTAATGCAAAATTATTTCGGGGAATATTATAATATATATTGTTATGCTGACCGAGGTATGGAATTTTATTAGTGTTTTATTAAAACGAATATATTTCGGGGTTAGTACTTGGTTACATTATTTTTGATCGTAATCGTTCCGTCCTATATTTTTCGTCGACCCTTTGTCATATAATTTTTTTATTAAATTTAAAAAATGCTATGCTTATATATATATATATTTGCATTGTTACTTATTTTCGTCTTACAAAATATCGTGTTTTACATTTTGAAAATATATATACTAATAAATATGTAAAACTTTATTGAACCTTTAAATTGCAATGTTCAACATTATATAAATTCAACTCATCAAAGTTGAGTTCAATATTTAGAAACATTTTAGTAAACATTATTTGAATAATTATATAAGGTTTGATAAGACGTTTTGCATAAAAGTTTTAAATTCAACATTGTCACAATGGGTTGGATTTGCCCAATGAGTGAATGTAAATACATATAATTAAATGGTAAGACTAACCTAACCTATAAGATGATAACATTAAATTCAATATTGTTCTTAAGGGTTATGCTTTATTACTTAATAAAGCTTAACCTATTTGAAAAGGAAAATAATACAAGGTTAAATTGAACATTTTAAACATTAATATTAAAATATTCGATGAAATGTTACATTACATTTAACATTCAAACATTAATTATTTTACATTAACTTTGTGTTTATTAAACCTTTATTATTAAATATTTAACTATATTAATGTTACATTGCATGTTTAAGACTAGGATAATTGAAGGGTAACACTGCAAAACATGCTATTGCCAAATAATTGAATTTTTTATAAATATCAAATTTACATTTTTAATATTATAGGATTTCACGAAGAAAAATATGTTTTATTATATTTTGTAATGTAATTTAACATTCAACTTATTTTAAATATGTTTTATTTATTTATTTCCTATATTAAAATTTCGTTTTGTCAAAACGTGCTATTTTTGCCAATAACACGTTTTGATAGAAAAAAATGGTGATAACCCGTTGAGTAATAAAATCTTTCATATTTTTGCCATAATGTACTATATTATCATCAATGAATTCTATTTGCAGTTTAAATATAAATAATAATAAATTAATACATTTTTTTACTATCTTTTGAATAGAATTTGTTGAATTAGCTGTAGGGTTCAGCCATGTAACGAAAGTAATGCGTTATAAATTATTTTTACTTAAAATAATTAAAAAAAAAAAATATAAAATAGTACTCAAATAATAGTTTTTTAAACTTATTTGTGGTAGGTTTATAAAAATATTACTTTTATTCAAGTTTTTTTTTTAGATAGGTACCTATATTAAAATTTAAACATACGAGTATATAATATTTTTTCAGATAATATGATTAAAACATTAAAGTCTAGATGAATGTTAAGGCACAATATATAAAATTTTAGTATATTATATATATTATCCCAATAAACATTTAAATATTTATTAAACCTCGTATGCAACCTTTAAATGTAACGTTTAACATTAAATAAACATTAAATTTGGTTTAATCGAATGTTGCTAAACCTTTCAGTCAACCTTATTTGAAAAATGTTTGAAGGTTCTTACGAAGCCGTTGAATGGCAAGGTTCAATGCAACATTAAACCGTTCACCTGAAACTCTCTTTTCCCCGAAAAAATTTGCAAGCAACCTTGCATTTTTTATTGTATTACTCCTTCTATCTTATTATTGTACTACCTTTACGGAACGTGTTTTTTTTTTTTTTGCTGTAAATTTTGCAACAAATCTTAATTCTGGTGATTGGATTCGAACCTTCAACCATCACATTTTTGTACTCACGCATAACCGACCGTGCTACAGTCCGATGATACAAACGTAGTCGGAATTGTGAGTAGGTACATATTAATGTTCCAGTAATTGTATATGGTGACAGGTATGGTAGAGGAGGATACATTTTTTGAATTACTGCAGCACATTCAATGGCGTCTGGAACGAGCTCAGACCGGTAGTAAAATATGTTGTACACTGAGGTATATAACACACTAAAAGTCACTTTTTTGGGTAGTCCAAAATACAAATTTGGATTGATCATAATTCAAAGGGAAATAAATCTAGCGCCTCACGGTTTGTCTACCCGCCTCTTGCTTAAATCTCCTAAATATAGGAACCTATTAGGGGGCAGGGGAGGGACATAGCCGCCTCCGGAGAATACAAAAAAAAAAAAAAAATTATATTTAGCATGTTATATACCGGAGTGTATAATACATTTTGACATCAGACCGAGTACGGTTGGACTACTATTAAATTCAAAATAACGATTAAAAAATTTCTCCTCCTTTATCGTGCCTAATATTATCTTATACTATTCTATGGGCAATTAACCCTCAATTCCAAAAGATCTTTGTTACAAGTAGCCGAGAAGTGGATCTATCTTTTCGTATTTTTAGATACTCCTTCCCTTTTTTAAACTCAATATTCATAAGTGGCTATGCCCATGGGGGGTTAAGGAAGGGATATAGGTATCCTCCTGGAGAATAATTTTATAATGGATTATTGCTAAAATTGGTAGTTTATAATATAAACATATTATAATTTATTTAGGTCTGTTCTCTCTGAAGTTTATGCGCTAAACATTGAAATATGAACAAAATAATAATATTGAATTAAACATTGTTTTTTAAAGGTTATGTTGAACATTAATTTTTAAACATTTAATATTTAAATATTCAATGAAATGTTATTCTACATTAAACTTTAAACTTTCATTTAATGTTTATTAAACGTTTATTCTTAAACATTCAACTATTAACGTTACATCTAATGTTTATTGTTACACATTTAACTATTAACGTTACATCCAATGTTCAAGATTATAAAATGTTTGTTGGGATTAGTTTAATTTAAAATGTATTCTTATTATTATACACTTTGAAACATTATCGAGTTAGTGAAATCGAAATTGCAACAATCGATGAAAGACGATTATAGTGTCTCATTTTTACATAAAAATAAAATTATCTACATACACAATACGCGTACATAAGAGTATTTTATTTTTTATTCATATCGAATTTCAAGCATTCTTCTTTATAATACGAATTTTATATCGTCAACGGTGTAAGTTTATAGTTAAAAAAACATCAATACACAATATATTTGCGTAAAAATCTTCACGTATACGATACACGATGCTCTCATGTTCCACGACGAAAGGCACGCAGCTAATTATTATTCTTTATCAGTCTTGTAAGTCAACATTTTTATTTTATTGTCATCGTAAAACTCTCGTTATGCACACATTTACATTTATAGCTGTTTATACAGTTATATAACGACATTTACTAGGAATTTACGATATTACATAAAATACAACATGCGAAATGAGAAACTAACATATTCCTGTATTTATATATGTATATTTGATTTATTTTAAATTTAACATTCCATCGCATATCTTTGGAATGTTTTACGTTTTAACGGTTAAAATATACGTCATATTAATTTTAAATTTAAAAACAATAATATATACTTATGTCATAAATATTTTGAACTGACTTACCTACTGATGCACCGGACGATTTCTATTGATATAATACGACAATAATATGACCAGAATAGTTAAGAGACAAGGATTTAATACAACACAAACCAATATAAGTATGATTAATGATATTATACCTATGTTATACGCACATCTACAATAAGAGGGAATCGGATAATATTCAGCGCGTTTTTTTTTTAATGTATAATAAATAACTAAATGGTTTAATAAAAAAACAAATAATATATGTTTGTAAGAGTTAATACGTTATTTTTATATATATTTGAATTACAAATATTTTTATTGGGTAACATTTATTACATAGTAACATTGTGGTATTTAATTTTTATCTTTGTAGGATAAAGAAATTTTAGTAGTAGATATTCGATATTTCTCTTTATTTATCCATTATCAGAGAAATATCGAATATAATAAATATTTACAGCCAGTGGCGTAGCCAAGATTTGTAAAAAGAAGTGGCAGTTATTATTAGGGACCCCTTTTTTATGAGAAAAAAGGTCAATTCTTCCCCAAATAATAAATTATACACTTTCATTTACTACTCCTTTAATTGTAATATTATTCATATAATAATACAAATAATTTGGTCCATCATCCCATCGGTTTCTATTATTATTTTTAATTTTAAAGCACAAGGAAATTCTGAGCGAAGTTGGAATAATATTGTTTTCCAAATTTATAAAAGTTTTGCATTATTTTTGGCAATTTTCCTTTACAAATACACAAATACGCTTAAGAAAAAAACTAATGAAACAATAAAATGATCTCTATAAGGTACTAATAAGTAAAACCTGTACTCAAACACTCGTACTGCAGTATACTATATAACATGTAATTATTAATATTTGGTTTTGATAGAAAGTTTTTGGCTAAATCAATTTTAGAATCATAAAAAATTGTGGTCATTTTTGGTGGTTTTGCTTTAAGCTTAAGAAAAGTACAATAAAAATGAAAAAATTACCTCTTCAAAGTACCAATTAGAATGAATTTTATATCAGAAATCCTTTTACTTGAAAATTGCCACTGTCAAGTAAAATAGTCATAATTCAGCCTTCTACGCCAAATTATATATATATATATATATATATATATAGGTACATACAATAAAATTACAAACTATAAAACGCTCTAAATTTAAAATAAGAAAATTACAGTCCATGAGGGGTATCCTCTGGTACACCCCTTTGATACGCCACTGCCCACAGTAATATTATGATACCTAAAACAATAAATGTGTAATTCAGTCGATCATATCATCATTTTGAGAGTGTTGTTACAACTATAGTTTAAAATAATAAAATGTCTAATATAGTATAAATCCGTGGACATAAAATTTTTATACGAGATGGTTTAATGTATGTATTTGATGATTTACTTACTTTGACATTTTTTTTTTTTGAAATATACATGTGGCACTGAAAAGTTTTCATGCCGTAACATCCGTGCTGTATTTGATCTAGATCCATAATAAACAAAAATAGAAACAAACAAAAAGCATATTTATAATTTATTAGTTCTTATATAGTTTAGCTATAGGTACTTTGATCAAGTTATTACCTATAATTTAAAATAAAAACTGTTTTGTTAAATTGTTATAATAAATATTTATACATTTAAAAATAATTTAATATTAGGTTTATTTTTTAAAAGAAAAAAAGTGTTTTCATTAAAATTTTAATTTTCGATTTTATATGTTTCTTAGAGTATTATAATAAGCATATGAATAAAATATAAAACTTAAAAATAATTCTACTGAGTCACGAAGTTAGGGGTGGCCGTATCGCACGTTGTGTAAAAGTAGATTTAAAATTTAAGTGTTTAGGTTATAGGTAATAATAATAAAAAAAAAATAAAACCCAGGGAAACTGGGTGTCGAGTGGAGATAGGTATGTAGATTTAGTTATTTTATTATATATTTTCAATAGTAAATTTAAATATCCGTTGGACATATATAGGTACTAATGTGTTATATTATATTCATGTATCTTGGATGAACAATTAAGTTAATAAACCCGTTAATTGGTATGTTAATTGGTTAAAAGTCACTCTAAAATGGTGTGTATTATATGGTCACGATGGATGCATAGTTATTACATAGTCGTATAATAATTACTATGTAGCTTGAAAGTTATTATAATATTCATTTATTTTTATATTTCCAAGGAAATAATGTGCTATAGTGAACATGTTCGTATTGGGGTCAATGAATATAAAACCGAAATGAAAAATGTATAAAACGTATTTACAGTATAAAAACGGTTTACAACAACATCGGCTCTATAAATTATAGCATAAAATATTACAAATAACCAACAGAATTCACAGTTTGACCCTAAATAATAACACATTATATGCTAATAATTTATGCGATTATGTAAAATAAATAATCATTTTGGCATTTAGTTTATTGTTAATGAATGAATTATTGGTAGGTTTTAATTCCCTTAAGGCTAACAGGATAATATATTATATAATAATATGTAGTCTACGAGCGTACGCGTATATTATCTATTTATCTATAACTATGGGACCAATTTGTACGTACCTAATATGTAGAATCAGTGACAGCCTGAACTCGCCGTTTTCGCCTTGACTGGCATATATATATTTGTTGCTACTCGCCACGCGTCCACCTATTTTCTCATACATTCCTCGAATTTTTTTCTGTGTGGTGGTTTTTGAACCCCCTTCCCTCCCCTTCACACGAACCGTGGCTAATACATTTTTTTTAATATAGAAAATATATTATATATACATTTAAATATTAAAAAAACAATAGTGCATGAAAATTGACATTATAAACTACCTATAAATATTATTTTTCTTTTACCAGTCTAATATATAATTTATAACATGTGTGTAAATTTTAAATTTCGTATAGAATACGGGGTGATTTTTTTTTTATTATAGGCCACGTTATATCTCAGTAAGTATAAAACATTTTTGTGAAATATTTTCCGAATGTTATTTCCATTTTATATTTTTTCATATTTTATCCCTCTTCTTTATTAGTTAAATGAAATTCTTAAAGAATATATTTTTATAAGAACTATGACGTTTTGATTTTTAAATTTGATGAATATTACCGGAGTAATAAGCCTTAAAATTTAAGACACAGCGCGACGCATAAGAAAAGAACTGTAATATAACTCAATAGCTGATGTTGATAATGGCATCCTAAAGTATATTTATACTTTGCCGTGTCTTAAATTTCGATGCTTATTAAGCTGATAATTGGATCATAGGATTAAAAAAAAAACAGAATGCGAAAATTCTAATACAAATATATTTTTCAATAATTTATATTTTAAATCATAGGTTGCCATTTAAAAATCGAAGGTAATATAGTTTTAACAAATAAGGAGGGGGGGATAACAATTTTAAAAATATGAAAAGTATAAAACAGAGTATACAAATAACTTTCTAAAAATAATTTAACAAAATCGTTTCATACTTACCGAGATATAGCATGGACTATGATAAAATAAATGTATAGAAGACAGAGAACCTAGTAAAGTACATGCACCAATTATTGGTCACAAAAAATATGAGTCATTATATAAATTTTATAAAATAATAAAATTAACAGCAATTTAATATGACGCATAAAATAGTGCCACATCCAATCTAACTTGCCACGTACACTATCATGTGACATTATGATCACAAAGAAATCTGCATCCACTCTTTAGAATTAGTTATTCAGAATAATATAGTGGATTAACTGATCACGAGAAGGAATTTTTGAAAGACCAACACACGTTTCACAGACATGCACCAAAAGTCTCAGTTTACGTTTTTCATTTGGACGAGAACACTGAATATTGCCGTTTTACATAATTGTAGACGATTTTCACGAATGTGTTTTATATGTATTCCAGAACAGCTATAGATATGACGAACGAGGCACTTTTTTGGGTAAATTTCATGTACGTAATAATCATATTTCTCTTATTAGTGCATTGATGTTAAATATTGTATATTTTGTTTTTTATTCAGTATGCATTTGTTTATTTTCTTTTATTTTAACTTCATACCTTAATCATAGGCGTGCACATGGGTGAGGCAGGGTGTACACTGGCACTAAATGAGATCTCAAGTTCATCGCAGATAATTAAAAATGTTGGTAATTGTAATGGAGGACTTGGGGCATTAAGGGTACTTTCCCCGCGGTCCCTATATTATTTAGGAGATACTGGTTCATTAGCGGCTCGTATTAAGGAGCACAGGCGCACGTGCACCGCCTAAAATTTCAGTAAATTAGCGTGTTTTATATATAAAATTATTATTTATTTTTCGCTGTTTTAGTAATTGTTGTACCAGTGAATATTATTATCGAAAAAATGCACTAGAATTAGGTATCTCCATTCTCAAGGATTTGGATATACGCAATATAATAGTTAGACAAGGTATTAGAAATGCTTTAGCCATTATTAAGTTTGATATTTTAATGATTGTAGCACACTGTGGTTCGAATACTATAGACTTGTAAGCTATGAAAGCCCGTTAAAATTATCTCCACTTCCAAGGATTTGGATTTATATATATTCGTATTTTATATTATAGTTTGGTGAGGTATTGAAATTGCTACAATTCGTATTTCCAATTATATGTATGTATAGAGGATGTAATACGAGTAGGTACGTAAGTAGTGACAATTTATCGCATCTACAACTATTAGACATCCAATATCCTTCTATTAAATCTATGGGCAAAATCTGCATATTCATCGAGTAATCTTCAAATATACATCGAGGTAAGTGCAATTTGTAATAACCCATTTTATTTTTATTTTATTATTTGAGTAATATAATAATAATGGTAATTGACAGGCCCCAATGAACGGGGGGGGGGGTCTGTGGTGATTCCCCTTAGCCTTTAAGATTCCAGGGAGGATTCGAATTCTCGAAAAAATACTTGTCACGTAAAAAGTAAACCCCAAAGAGGGAGGGGGCTAAATAATGTCATAATATTGGAATTTTACGATTTTTAGGGAACATTTAATAATTTTTATTGTTTTTTTTTTGCTTGGTTTTCAAATTAAATATGTAAAGATATTAAAAATGTCATTCGTATAAATGTTTCCTAAAAATTGAAGTCCCGGGTTTTCTCTTCACGGGCCTAATAATATTAGATAAACACTTTAAAATACTTTAGAATGGTATATGTATATTCTGCAGTAATATCATGTAGTATGATGTACATATAATCCTCATATTATTTTCGAGTATATATTACAATCTACCTACATCTATCTTTATCGTTTATTTGATTATTTAGTAGGTATTAAAATTAATTTATACTTTATTCTTCATCTTTTATACTATTATTTTGTAGGTCTTAAGATATTTATTTCTTATTATTATATTATGCTAGCTTAAGAGGACGTGGTACAATTCTAGTACAGATGCGGCCGGTGTATTTGCGGTCACGACTTTTTTAGTGCTACTTGCGGTCACTCGATTTTTTTACCTGCGTATCGGATCATTTGGGATCTTACATAACTGTTTGACAACTTTAAATTGAAAATATCTTCCAATTTCCTATGAAACTCTGCGTCGAATGAGTAACAGGTTAAATTAAATACGGTATTCATTTGTACCAATAAACTGTGCCCAATCATTCACTCGATTAGCTCACTCTAACAGTTTGAAAATACGTTTCCGTTTTTCTACGAAACACCACGTCGAGTTACTGGTCGGTTAAATTAAATACGTTTACTACTTTTGGTTACATGACGCATCTATATAAACAACTTATTAATATTAACAAAAATTAAGATGAAAATTCGTATATAATACAATAATTGGGTAACATATGATCGTAGTTAATCGTACATAATTGAGTTGTGTACCAATAAGTGATCAAATATGCAGGTAAAAAAAAAAAACAAGTGACTGCAAGTGAAACTGTAAAAAGGTTGTGATCGCAAATATATCAACTGTATCTGTGCCAATATCACGTGGTACATCCGGTTTTTAAGGGATTTAATAAAAAATGAATTTAACGATTGAAAAATGTTTAAATACATTTTAAAAATAATTTAAAAATAGTCTTTTATAAGTATTATATTTTTATTGTTGCGGATTAATAAATAATAAAGAAAGATTCTGGGGAGTTGAGAGGTTTTAGTGTTTGATAATCTCTATACAAACCTAAACATGATAAAATAATCTAAATTTTTACATGGGGGATTTTCAATAAAATTATTAGAAATCGAGTTATAAAACTTTGAATTTTCTGTTTATAAAAGTCTTATAACTCGAGTAATATTTTTATAAAAATGTAAACAATCTTACGATATTTAATATTTAATATAATAAAACATTTTTGGTTCTTAGAAATTGTTCATCTAAAAACAAATCAAAAATTTTCATCTATATTTATTTCGAGAAAATGTATATATATTATATTGGTATATAATTATGAGCGTATGTAAATTTCGACCGAAAATGGTAAATTCTCCTTCAAATTATTTACAGGTAAAAAAGGCACATGTAAAAAGAGTATACATGTAAATTCCGTCCCGAAAAAATCTTTATTATAAATATTATTTAATAAGCTACGCTCTCCAATGTCTCTTTACTTCACTTCAATTAAAAATATTCCCCGATTTGCTGTGAAACATCACGTCGAGTTATTAATAATATTAATTTCTAATTTTCTAATAGTAGAAGTATATTTCCATCTATTTAGATATATCGCGTAGTTTCAGAACCCAAAAGTCTAATTCAATATTTACAAATTGCCGAAGAAAGCTTTTTAAATTTCTAACATCGATAACTTAATATTTATTTAGAACCTTTTGATTCGATGTGACTCATTTAATAACGATGCGAATTAGTTCATACTAATATAAAAAATGTATTATTTTAAAAAAATATTGGAGATTTAATTTAATTAAAAGTCAAAGACCTGATAAATTCCAATTTTGAGGTGCCGGTGTTAGGATAACTTATCTCACTGTGATAGTGACTTACCGATACCTACCCAGAGATTTGTCGCTTGGATTGAAATGGTAAAAATATTAAACGTGAAATTACCGGTCTAATAAGTATTATAATATATTTTGTTAACGTGATAATGTCATCACCCGTAGTTTTAATCGTGATCATTAAAGTGAACTGAAAAGAAACTCGTAAAGGAATTAATTAAAGCATTATAATCACAAATGTTGATAGTTTTTCACATCGAGTCGAAAAAGAGAAAAAAAAAAATGTATATTTTATGTATTATTACGTCGATGTATCTGTGAATGGAGAGTATATCGTCAAAGGCCCGGCGATTATTACAATAATATCACGTTTCGTCATTAATGATTCGTCCTGAAGGCGATGGACCGATGAACGACAACAATTATTATTGTAATGGCGATTTTAATTATAAAAACCATTAGTAAAGGAATAATTATTGGTAGTAAAAGAATAATATTGAAAAAAATCTTATGTATAGAAGTAGAGGAAAGACGATGGGTAATAAAAAAGTAAAACTGTCCAACGGTTATAGTCGACTGTAAATCCGATTGTTTGAATTCTCCTGAAGTAGCCCGACAAATTGTTCGTATATACCTATACATGTACTTTCATATTTAAATACCTTCCACTAATCCGCATTGTTCGTTTTTTAATTGTAAAACTTTTTTCAACGTCTATATCGCATCGACCCGTAAGAATGACATATATAATATATATATATATATTTTTTTTTTTTACCTCATTCTTTATCGTTTTTTTATATCGGGCAATGTGCTCCGCAATATTCTGATGATGAGATTTTAAAATCGCTTGTGGTCGAATATTGTCGATACGCATTATTGGAGTCTCGACGACGCACGACGAGTTGTGTTCCATATAAATACTAATATTAAATATCTTTTGCACATCTTTATAAATTAAATCATAATAATATTACATACAATAGTTTATTGTACGAATGAGAATTTTCTTTTCCAATTATAATATACGCGTCGTATTATATTAGAATTAAAAATCATTAAAAATCAAAAAGTTAAAATATTATGCAAGTTGTCGAATATCACTATTCATGGGCCCAAAGTTCTAAATTACCAGGTTTTTAAAATAAATATTCGTTTTATAGTGAATATATTTTATAATTCAATTTATTCATTTTTTACAATTCGAATCATTATCAAACGATTTAAAATGAACCAAAAGGTTCTAAATTAATATTAGTAATTTGAATATGCTCATCTGAATAATTTAAAAATACCTCCGAAAATACTAAGTTAGGTAGTTAGAACGTTTTGGTTTTAAATCCACGAAATATTTAATTTAGTCTACACTGTATAATTGGAGTTCGTTAAAATCTGAAAACTTCATACCTATTTACAGTGTTTTAATATTAATTTTCTACAGTATACAGAAATCCGAATAAGCATTAACATTCAATTGGTGATTTGGTATGTACATGAATGTAATTTTTAAAATATTAATATCAATATATTGTGTAAATATTATATTTCAAATGTTAGGCTATGTAAATTATTAAATTGTTTAGATGATTATTCTAATGGGCAAGTCATTTATAATATATTCTAAATATGTAATGTCTAATTTATTATACTATTATATACAAGTTTTATTTAGGTATTCTATCTGTTTCAGTAAATTGTCACACCTAATCACCATATACCAAAACACTATCGAAATATCGAAATCTGTAGGGTAGTAGATGGAAAATTTTATACAATATATTATAATAATGGTCCCGAGAATGAAATTTTCTATATAAGTACATATCATTTAAATTTTGACGAGTATTAAATTAAATAACAATTTTGTATTTTAGTTTTAAGTAATTTATTATTTTCTCATATATAATAATTTAATTTATTATTTTTGAAAATTTTGGTCACACAATTTTTATACTCAATCACGTGATCAAAATTTCATTTGTTTTCAATATAAGTACTCGTTTATTATGACTCCTATGTACTTATATACACGAATTTTATACTTGAAATATAAATATTTATATTTCGTCATATGAGTATTATATACCAAAATTTGAAATGAGGGGTGCCAGGGACATGCATTTTTATATTTTGTTTTGTGATAACTCCGAAGGGATTTAAACACAAATGATTAAACAAAAAAGACAAACGAGCACAGATGAAGCACAAGTAACTGATAATATTCTATAATTTAAATTAAAAATGGGGGTGCTGGCATGTCTTCAGCACCATCAGTTAAATGTTGAGATAAGTCCTTAGAAATTTGAGCATAAATGTACACAACAAATGATATTAGTCCACTCAGAATTTCAAATGATTAGAGGGGTGCCAGGGACATGGCCCTTACTTGAGCCTAGAGTTAAAAATATTATATTTTAATGTATAATACATATTTATATGTCGTATTGCAGGTATATTCTTAACTAATTAAGAATGTTTATTAGTCAATAAAATAAATGAGGCAAAATCCTTTGAAAGATCTAGGATTTGAAGGCTTATAGTTTATGGCTCAAGAGAATGCTATACACTCGTTTGATAAGGGACTGAGTATAGTCAATGTTAAAGACATTTTTAGAATTATAAAAATATAACAGTTATTTAAAAATAATTTAAAGTTGGTCCCGTGTCTTTACCACTTTTTATTGTTGTGTAACCACGATATTTAGTAAAAAAATATATCTACGCAAAAGCGTTAAAATGGTTTTTAAAGTAATTTTAGAGTAAAACATTTTGGAGTGAACCTCATTTCGGTTTTCTAATTCATTAATTTAAAAATATTTTATTGTAGTTTAAAAAAGTTATTTTTTTACTGTGTTTTTTATCGATTTGATAAAAGGTATTTTAAGTTTTTAACTGTAAAATTACTTTAAGGATCCGTTTTAACAGTTTTGCATGAACATGTTTTTATTGCTAAAAATCATATTCTGTATTAAATAGTATTATTTATTTATTTATATACATTTACGGGCAGGTGTCCAAATTAACATGGTAGTAAGTACATATTATAACGACATAGAAAGTAGTATAATAGTAACAATATTGTACAGACAATAATATAAATTACTAAGAAAAAGTAATTCATCAGGAAATATTTACAACTTATAACAATTTTAAAGCATTAACCGAATAAGAGGGGAATTTAGAAGATAGTTAGAGGATAAAAAAGGGAGATGAAAAGGAGCAGTATTCTTAGTTTTTCGTCTTGAAATAAATGTCAGCTAGCAAAGGTAGAGCCAGTCAACAAGATGGTGAGGAACCGGTTACCAGATGATCGCCTACGATCTGTAAGATTAGGCAGATTGAAAACATTACTAATATGTATATAATCATGGGGAGGACAAGGAACTTTGAATACGAAAGAAGCATCTCGTAAGAACTTTTTTCGAACCCGGTCAATCATTATCGAGTTCACAGAAGTGTGAGGATTCCAAAGAACAGAGCCATATTCTATTGTGGGACTGACAATGGCATATTAATGCGTTTTTAGAGAGACGTTAAACTTAAATCATTGTGCTTTCGGGAATATAAATAAGTAGATAAACGAAAGCCAGGATCAACCATCGAATTATTCATACGTGTGACAGTAGACCCATAAATTTTATAATTAAAATTAGATATGATAGGATTTCGTGCAAACGTCATAGTTTGACACTTGGATTCATTAAGTTTCAAGTTAAGGGCTTCATCCAATATGATTTAGCGGTTATATTATATTTTGTATATTATATTAGTGTAATATTTAAAACAGTATGTATTATATTAATTATTAGCGTTCATGTTATTAATTTAAATATATCATATCATTAATCATTAATATTGGCTTACATTGATATTTTTCCCATGTTATCATTATATGCATTAGGTTTTTTGTTTTAACATGATTTCATGTCATAGTTAGAATTCAAATTGTTGTTATTTTCACTATATGGTAGATGTTAGCGAGAAAAACTCACGTTTGATAAAATCAACCGTTTTTATATAACCAATCTAACCTCAAAAAATTAGTTTGTGTTGTGTAGACATCAAGTATGATAGGCATACATATACTAGTATAATATGCTGAACGTAGTGATGATAAATCATTGTGTAATTTATGCAGTGAAAATAAAACCAATAAATTTGCATATGCACGTGGATCAACGAGATTTTTAATTAAAAATTTCAAATTAAAACTTTGACGACCCTTCTAAATCCAAAATGTACGTAAGTTTTATATGTGATATGATTCTCATTACACGTTTACACATATTTTAAGCTTAAATTATGTATTTTGTATAAACATAAAATGGAAATTTAATTAATGATAGGTACAATTGATATTCACTTGATTTGACATAAATAGCTTTTATTCTAAGTTCAATTTTTATTAACATATTCATAGTTGGTACTCTTATTAATTACTTTTTTTCCATAAATTATGTTTTCATTAATTTATGGTTCATTAGAATATTTGATTTTAAGTGCGTTTAGAATTAAAGTAAACATAATTATTACATTTAAAATGGTTTTACTTCAATATTAGCGTACAATATTCAATACGAATTGAAAATTAATTAATTTAAACAGTTCCGTGTAGTGCTTTAATGTCCTAAATGTTTTTATAATTTTAAAATGATAAAAATGTATTTTATAAATCTATTATATTTTTCTATAGTTATGTGACACTTGTGCATTTAGTTAGATTATTATTTTATATTCATTGAGATGAGATTAAACTGGAAGTAATTATATTGAAAAAAACTAATAGGGATAAAAAAGAATTAAGTTGTACAAACATTATACATAATTTATCGATTTATTATTTATTTATTGATTGTTTGATATCGTATCTTGGTATTAATATATTATTTGATATATTACAGTTTTAGAATATTGGTTTACATTCAAATAAATATAACTAAATAATGCCTCAAATTGAGAAAGCTGTTGGGCTTAAAAATCAAGTGTATTTCATAAATAATAAATGGGAAATAGCCCGGAAGGCTATATGGTAGTTATTACTGGTAATGTTAGAAACTTACTGAACGAGGTTCATTTATTATAAAACGCCTTGGAAATATATGACTCAACGTGTATACTGTATATCTCTGTTAGTAAATCGATGTCGATAATTTAAAAAAAAAAAGTTAAAAGTTAAAAAGATAAAACCGATAAATAAAATGAGAAAAATGGTAAATTTGTTCAATGCATAATATTATATTACCGGTTAAAAAGCTTAAAGTTTTTGAAATTAAATTGAAATTTTTTAGATTTTTATTATAATTTAGTAAAATGTTCCTATAGCTTCTGATTAAACGTTCTTCTCTGCATAGGTATCTATTCTGTTATCATAGATAGGGCCAAAAATTGTTCTCCATATTTTATTCTCAAAGTTCTTAATCGCCTTTCTGTGGTTTTAGTGGTCGTTCAGGTTTCTCATCTATAGGCTAGAGTGGGTCTAATATTCACCGTATAAAACCTTGCTTTTGTTTTTTTTTGTGGAACATTTTGATTTCAAAAACTTACTTAGAGCGAATGGATGCCCTTTCAGTCTTCATTATCCATATTCCAATCTCTCTTGACCAAACATTCTCGACACAAAACATGGCTCATATGTAGTGAAAATCATTTACTTTTTCAAAAATTACATCTTCATTATTATCCGTACTATCTTCATTCTCTAAAAGCATAATACAGTATATACTATTTCTAAATATTCTAGACATTTCCTATACTTATTTATATAGGTAGATACTCGTATATTCTAATTTTTAATTTTTCGTAATATTTATTTTCATAATTTGAATTTGATCTTATACATTTTACTCGTTATATAATTCATAATAATAGTTTGCATGTAAAATAACATTTTAATGAATACTACAATTAAAAGTCCGAGCTATTATATAATGAAAGTGTTTGAAATATCAGCTATAATTTTTATTATAATATCATTGAAATTTCTGGACTGGACGTTTAAAAATTTGGCACTAACCTTTATTGACATAACAGGAATTGCTGTAGTTTTTTGGCATTCATTTTAATTTATAACGTAAACATTTACACTTCCTAAACTTTAATCGCTCATAATTCATATAATAAATAGTGGTCAAAATATTATTCTCAAATTTGGCCCCCATTCCGTAAGTATGCGAATAAAATATATCATTGTCAACAAAATTGTATTGTAATACAAATGTAATGCATTATTTACAACAGTATACAATATCTCATAATGTGCTGATATACAATAGCACAATACTAATAGTTCAATTTACAATTGATGAATAATAGATGAAAATAAATCAAAAAATAAATCTACATTTTTAATATTGCCGTGCACGACAGATAGGGGCTAATAATCATTATTTATAATAATTAGTTGCATGGAATTTAGTCCTAAAATTTAAAGCGGATCTTGAAATATATATGGAGGAATAGTTAAGTCAATAAGACTATTAAATAATTTAAAAACAAAAGTGAAATCAAACTATACGTTTCTCAGTTAAAGATTTTAATTGTATTGAGACAATATCACAATGAACTGATACCATTTTTAAATATATATTATATAGATATGAATTAGTGAGGATATCAAACCGAGAAGCGTATTCAAGAACCGAACGTATCAACGATAAATATATGTATATATATATATAGTGTAATTATTGCCTGTATATTAGAGAAACCCGTAGTATTACGATTTATAAAATCAAGTATTTTCATGGACTTGCGAGAAATTAAATCTATATGATTATTAAAAAATAATACTCCCAAGTCTTTAATAATTGAAAATAGAGTAAGTATAATATGATTAATATATTTAAAAAAAGTAGAAGGAGAATGCGGGCCGAGGAAAAGATCTACAATTATATTTATTAATATTTATAGTTGGATTATTTTGGAAGCACCATTGAAAAAAATTATTCAAATACGTTTACATTATTGTTTGGAGGTCAATTCAATCAGAAATATTGTTTTTAATATTAAATACTTTTAGGTTTTTCATGTTATTTTATTTTTATGTTGGTTTTTAGGTAACTATCTGCAATAAGTATTAGGGAAGTATTAAATGATATCATTAACAAAATACAAAATTATAGGGAGGAGGGCGAACTTCAAACATTATATATATATATATAAACACACTAATTACTAGGTAGCTGACCTTGTTTCATTCATTATGTGTATTCTCATATAGGACATAGGCATGGTTATAGATACAAAATACAATGAAATCATTAAAATCAAAATGATCGAAATTTCGGCTTTTAGGGAAAAACAGAGTTACTTTATTATTAACAGAGTAACAGTATTTAAAATATTTACGTATATATTTATAATTAATTAATAAACATTAAAACATAGAATAAGCATAAAAGTAATGTTTATAATTATTAATTATATAGTAATAAAGTGAGAAAAAACAATTTACAAATTATAGGTACTTTACATGTCATTGTGGGTAATTACTACTTAAAAAAAAAAACTAGTTGAATACAAATATAATAAAGTTAAAGAATAAAATTGATTTTATGTTTAAATTTGGGAAAGCGATTAATTATATTATTAATATTTAATGGAATTTTACTATGAATATTCATAAGTGCCAAACCAGTTAAACGTGCTTGTCCCATTTGATTTCAAACAAGTTTTCAATTTAATAACCATAGAAAAACAAAGAAATAATTAAAAAGTAAAACAAGACTGTGTAGAAAAGCCCAAAAAATAAAAATATACAGGGTTAAAATAGTCATGACCTGTTTAGAAAATTATTAAATTTATTTCGAACTTACTTTTGCGAAATAAGTTCAAATATATAAGAAATGTATTATGAATACATATTTGAATTCATAAATAAAATATCCTAATAAATGTATGGTATTAAAAATAGGGATTTCCATTTAAAAATCAAAAGTTAATACTCATTTAGAGTAGAACCAAAGAGAAAACCACTAAAAAATTCAAGGTTTTAATATTTAAACTATTTTTCCAATAGAAAATTAAAAAAAAATTAGTATACAGTGTACAGTATTTAGTATACCCCATGCATTAGCATCATGCAAAATAAATATGCAATATGAAGCATATAAATAGATTTCTACTACCTACTAAAATAATACTAAGCTAATTAGGTACTTATTTATGATCAAATAGTAAATACAACCTACGCAGTGTTGAAAAGCTATGTTCCGCTGAAGCAATACTAACTGGTAAATTTAATTAATTTGTATGCCATATGATAACATTCGTTTTTTTTTTTTTTTTGGTTTGATATGCGATATTACATGATTTTACAGTGTAGGTATTTTTATGTATTTTCCTAGGGTGATATAAATTACAAAAATTTGAAAAGAAAAAAAGGCCATGAGGGGAGGCGACTGCCACCATTCGACCCCTCTGAGGACGCCTGTAAATCAAACCAAGATAATAATGGATCGGAAACACCAATACATTTTAATTTATTTATAAGACGAATATGATTGGTTTATGATTGATTTCATATATTTGATTCGATGGACTCAAGCAGAAAATAATGAAAATAAATTAATTGTGTTAATCAAGGGCATCATTTCAATTTTTTTTCCGGGTGTGCGAATTTTAGGCAGGCCAATTTTATTATTTTTTTGATAATTTTTTTTTTATAAAAAAGGTGTATATGTATTATAAAAGCGTCTTATTAAAAAAAAAAAAATATATCATATTAGGTATATACATTTTAAAATTAATATTCATATCATATATGAATACATTATACATATATAAGTTGATTATGACAGCGTATTGGAGCAATAATGAAAGGCCAATTATTAACTCTCAAGTTGGTGGTACCGTCGCACACCCTGCCACCCTCCGAATGACGTCCATTGCGTTAATGTAGGCGCTTACTCTGGTTAAATCCATGTTGTTTATTTATAAATATATTATTGAAATAGAGTATACATTTTAGAAGCTAATAGTTTTTAAAAAAATTTCAAGAATTGAAAAATTGGTCGATATACAGTTGTCAATATTTGTACTATTAATTTATAAATTCAGTTTAATGAATTTTGCAATAGAAATTGATTGTATTTACAGCTTGATTTCCATACCTCTGGGAAAGTGCTGGGATATGGTGATCGTTTAAATAGTATACAATGAAGTATCGGTAAGGAATAAAGAAAATTACGTAAAATGATAGGTGGGATGCCATCAAGACCGTATGAAAAATTTGGCCGTTCGCGCTGTGAAATTTCAATTGGTGACATATATTGTCGCCCGTTCAGATTTCTGATACAAGTGACGGTGCGCTCACTGTGGTGACACCGGCTGACAGTAATATGTTATTATTCTTTTATGGAAGGCTATTGGCCATTTTAGAATCACCGGTTTTCAGTATCCGATTTTAGTTTTTGACCAATTTGAGATTTTCCATGTTTTTTCGTACCTACGCGGTATTCAAGTTTCAAGTTTTTTTTTTTGTTTTTGTTACGTAGTTTTTTAGTCCGTTCGTGCTCGTTTATCTCGCTAGTTGCGCAGATCGTAGCTCGAAATTTCCTATTGCACTCATTTGTATCTTCCATATTATTGTCATTGTATACAAGTGATTACGGATCTAGGCCAGGTCGTGTGATTGGAAAACAAATTACTACCACAAGAAGCGTACTCTTGTACTCCAGGACCCGACTTATTACTGATAGGTAATTTTGTAGTTTAGTGAGCGTAATATAGATTTGAAATTTATTGTGTATAAGAAAAATCATATCATTTGTTATGACGAGCTTTGTTATTTATATAGGTACATTGTTGCCATGAATAAACTGGTTACTATTATGTTTGTATATTTTTTCTAATCAAATTGGTTCTTTGTTCTATAATATTATGTCGTAGGACGCATGATATTCTTGTTTTTCGTCATAAAAGTAATAAAAAGTTGTTCGGTATATATATATATCGCACACAAAAACACAATTGTTAGTTTATTCATGATGACTGATAAATAGAGCCCGGATGGTGATGCCCTAATAAACCTATATAAAAATGCCCTAAAAGACATGCGTTTATGATCTAAAATACACACAAAACATAAAAAATACACTTAAAAATGTTTAAATTACATAAATTATTTCTTTATATTTTAAATTAATAATAAACATGCATATAAAACTTATGATAAAAATTTAAAATAGTTTTATTGAGGTTGAATTTTAAAATGGGTTTGAATCTAGAATATAAAAATATAATAACAATAAATTTGTGATTTTTCTCTCTATTAGTGAAAAATGACACAAAATGACAAAAACGTACCTTAAAATGTAAAAAAAATTTTAATATAATTTTAATTATTTTAAATTTAATTAAAAAAAAATTAAATAAAAAAGTTTTAATTTATAATATATTTAATATCATTCGTTCTTTCATTTTAACTGTAAAGATATTCTCGGTTGAATTAAATTGACGTCACAGGTAAATATTGACTTAGGAAAACTTAAATCATAAAAACATTGAATCTTATAGTTAAATCAATAACATTTAAATCCACGAAGTAAATTAAAAAATAAGTTTCTGGGATTTGAGAATTTATTGAACCATATACAAAACCAAAAAGTGTATCATACTAAAAATATTTGAATTATCTAGGCTAGTATAAGGAGAAAAATTATTATGAGTCAAAATAGTTTTGGGTTAATAAGGAGTAGTTCGTTTTGGGTATGAGTTAGATAAATAAAATACGAAAATATAGATTTAATTTTTATTTTATGTCTTAAATTGTCAAACAATTTATAATCGTTGAGATTTTTAAGTTTAACATTTTTTTTTTAATAATTAAAAGTTTAAAATAATTACTGTTTTGAGAAGAAAAATTAGGATTTTTCTGGTAGGTATATTTAGGACAAATATATTAATATTAAAAACGTGCTGTGGTTTCATTAATATCTAAATTAAAAAAAATTATATCTCATTTATAAGTACTAAGCGGTGGTGATAAATAATAAAAAGAATCAGATCGGCTAAAATAAAAAAACTCAAGTTATATTTGATTTATTTTTAATTACTATAAATGTTAAAATCAAAGTATAATGCACGATGATATAAAGTATTTAAAGGGTAAAAATATTTCATTAGTATCATTAAATACGAATACATTGGACATATTAGAAAATATTAAATTAATATAGAACCCGAAAAATTACACCACCAGTTAAACTGACGACAATTATGATAAGCAAACTCATCTAAAACCGTTGCCTCTTGCGTTTATAAACGACATTGGCTATAAATACAATTAATTCTTATCGATTATTCGATATAAACTTGGTAAATTAAAATCAACATAAATAATAATATCACTATTCGGATAAGATGATTTATCAAACTAATCAAAAGTAAATTGAAAATACAAACATAAATGTTAGTGTTACTTTCTGGAGAGAAATAAACTCCAATAATAATTTATTAAATCTTTATTACCAATTTTGACACGGATAACAAATTGTATAAAATCGTAATTAAGTGGTGGAATATTCAAATATTTAGAAGAAATTTTTTTATACAAATAAGAATTCAACCCCCAATACCAACACCACAATTTACATAATCATGGTCATATCTATATAGTTACTCGTTTATATTTTAATAAGAAAATTCTAAATCAGAGGAATGAAAATGATTGTTTTAGCTCGTATCAACAATTTCGTAAAAATGTAAGCTAAACAATAAACTAACACGTAGTTGATTTAATTTAGTACGTACCCCATTAACAATTTAAAATAAGTCAGCTATTTAAAATAATTTTATTCAGATACATTACAATTAGCATTTACACGAGAATTAATAACGAGAGCGCTGGAGACGAAATGTTGTTTTTTTTTGTAATTAGTTTTTGTAAACTTCTTTAACGTAACCAATACATTAATTCATAAGCGTGATTTAGGATTTTTTTTGAGAGGGGAGCAAAAATAATATTTTGCTGCCCCCCACAAAAAAAAAAAAATAAATTCTAACTATGTGCAACGTGAAAGTTTCTCTTAATTTTGTATTACTTTATATACAGAGTGTTCAAAAAATATAGAACATTGCATTTTTTTCGGCTCCTAATTCATAATATTGAATTTTTTTTTTCGCATATTATTAGACGTTATATATAATAATATATATATATATAATACGCATATTTTAATATACTTTTGAAATATTTCCCACACTTATTTTATGAGATAAAGGTATCAACTTTCGATTTAAAAATTTAAACAATAATTATTTTTTAATATTATTGTAGAAGTATATAAAATAATAACAATGACGTTTACAATGTTTTACTTTAAATCAAATAATTTTACAATACGATTTTTACGAATTTTACGAAAAGAAAAGGGTTGAATACAAATTAGAAATTGAAGCTGTAATTAAATGGTCTAAACCTAATTAATAATTGACCTATATAAATATGTACCTGTATTTTTATTTTCTAAAAAAAAAAAAAAATTATAAAATAAATTAATAATGACCCAATATTAGTTTTATAAAATATGCATAGGTTTTTGGTAAAAGATTAAAAGTCATTCAATGAAGACGCTATCAATGTAGTTATAATACCCAATTTTATGACACAAAAAGAACAAAATGTAAATGCTAACTATAACTTTGTGACAACTATTAAAAATCCTTAGACCTACAGCAATTTTTTTTACAATACATCTTAGCTTTGCAATGTCCATAAGATATGTGGACAATTGTGTGTGAAATGCATGTTAATTAAATTTATCATGAATTATACACATATTGTATTAAGATTTGAAAGTGTATTATGTTTAGAAGTATTGATTATTGATTAACATTAATCAATTTGATAGTTTAAGAGATTCTTCAAAGTTAAGTGTGCATTATAAGAACATTTTTTTAGTATTGGAACATATTTAAATAAATTTAGTAACCTATTATCCTGTAAATCTGTTCTTGTATATAAATGACGAAATAATAGATTATTTAACTATAATTTGTATTACACATTTATACATATATAGTACATACTATGTTGAATTGAATTTTAATGAAAATCGGCGAGTTGGGAACCTTATTATTCTTCTCGGCATCGAAATTTCGGAGAAAAGGCAAAAACGCAGAGAAACGAAAGGGCGTAAAAATCTCAAAACGACCGGAGAATAGTTTGAAAACGGTAACGGTAAAGAAATACGCTTCGAGTTGTGATAAAAACAAACCTGAGAATTAAATTGAAATATAAGATTTCATGGAAAAAACTAGTAAGAAAAGTTAGCATTTTATATTAGATATATAAGACTAGCATGAGTGCAACATATAACTGGTACAACTCCTTGTAAATGAAATTCCTTTTAAGTCAAACTACTTGTAAGTTCAACACCTTTTGAGTCTGAAACCTTGAATATGTAACTTGGTTTGAGTATGACATTTTGTAAATATAACTTTTTTTTAGTAGAATTACTTTTGAGTGCAATTCGTATACCTCGGTTTATGTATTTTATCGGAAATAATACCTATTGTTAATTAGTTAATATTTAAAATATTCCGCCTATGGTATAAACTAGCATTCGCTTTCTAGAATATTACCCTTAAAGTGTTTCCAATGAATAGGTTGACAGAATACCTAAGTAATTTGAAAATCTATCAAACTTACTTAAATATTCTTGGATATTTAAATCACTAGAAGTTATATATTAGTATAATATACAGAAATTATCAAATATATCTACCAAGGCTTCGCTCAGAATCGTTTTGTTTTTAGAATGAAATGATTTATCATTAATTTCAAATTCAATATATCCGTCATCATTATCCTACCTAAAGTGCTTCTCGGCTTTTTTTTTTTTTTTGATATTCATATAGAGATTAAAAAAAAATTATAACGTATGAAATTTCATTGAAAATCTGAAAAATGTATTTAGGATACGTTTTTTGTTGTATTATTATACTTGCGTGTTGCATAGGTATTAGTCATTGATAATTTTACCGATAGCATCCACTGATTTTCCAAACAGATAAAATTCCATACACATGTCTACGAGACGTGTGAATATGGATATATCCACGGCGTAGCGTTTAATATTATGGTATCAATGGTCATTGTAATCAACAATGTTCATAGGTATACATTAATCGTTATCAATAGATTAAAATTTTTAATAATAAATATATAATAAAAATAATTAAATTTTTTTTTTTTTTAGTTCTGAATATTAGGAAAGTAATCATTTATTCAGTATAAACCATTAATACTGAATACCAATATTTAGGTACCTATAATATTATACGTGGAAAAATAAATAATATAATATAATATGCAACTATAATACTATAACTATAATATGTGCATATATACAACTATAATATGCAACTAAAAATTCATTTAATTACGTTATTCTGCATTTTTCGTATAGGTAATACTTTTAAATTAGTTACGTTTATATATACTACAATTAAGTTCTGAATTACTAAATTACTACTAAATTATATATTTTGTAATTCTTATAAGTTAAAAATTTTATTCATTTTTATTGAATTATTTTTATAAATCATTGGCAATATTTTGAGTTACTTATTTTGAATACCTACCTCCTATAATATTATGAATTTCGAGGTTTCAAGTTTTAAAAGAGTTAATATTTGGTTTTAATCCTATATCTGATTTTTATCTAACAACCTGTATAGGCTAAATTAAATTAATTTATTTTATTTGTTTTAATTTATTTTATTTTATTGTCTTTAGGAAACAATATGAAAAAAAGAACAGTCAGTAGTAGGGGATACACTTCGCTCATTGAATAGAATATATTGGTGGTCGATATATTTAATTTGAAAGCAAGTAAGTCATATCTTTCAATAAAACTATTCTGAGCGAAGTTTCGGTGTATATAAATAATATGCTGTTTGAGTATTACTGTCGTTAATGATTAAAATTAACTTATGACAAAAAATTATTTTTTACATTTATTTTGTACTTAATTACGTTTTTGGACAAAGTTTCAAGTCTATAGATCTATTGTTTTTCTCGATATTTAAACACATTTTAATACCGAAATAATACATGTTCAAATATTTTGATGGGTATTATAAAAATTGAAATAGCTATTGAAAAAATTTGTTTTTAAAATTTGATGATGTATTGTTATTTTGGTTAATTTATCGCTAATATTCTGAATGATTAAAGATCGATCGGAAATCAAATATAGGGCATAGGTACTTTAATAGGCGATTTCAGCTAAAACATAATTAACTCGATATTTTTCAACATCAACTTAAATAAAAAAAAAAATATAATAAAATAGGTTTTATAATAATATTATAACATATATATATATTATAACAATAGGTTTTGTAACAATTTGCCAACCAAAAACTTCATGATTTAATTTTTTTCGGGTATAATGGAAACTATTGAATATCTGAATAAAAAATGACTTATCCTGTTTCGATGCGATGTGGAAAACCAAAGTAAGTATTTATGTACAAAAATATCATGTCTATATTATTTTTTTAATTTTAATGTAGGTACCTATCTATTAAAACAAGTTGTAATTAGTTACGTATTTTCGTTATTATTTATAAGTAAATATAAGATAATACAGTTGAATAATATTAATATAGGCAGCTATAAAATATTTAACCCTCCGAACCACTTAAATGTATTGAAGTATAAAAGTATATTCAAATTGTTTTAAAATTGATATTCTAAACTGTATTTATATACATATAATATCACGGAAAAAAAAATAGTTACAATAAACATTTAAATGGTTAATTCAACCATACACCATGGTAACTATACAGACTATTTTATAACATGGTTAGACTTACTGAATGTATATAGTTGATGTAGCTGTGTTTATTTTAACTACATATTACTGTTAAAAATTTTTATCGGTAAATTGTCCCAGAAAAATAGGTAGGTATAGTTGTATCAACCTAATTATTAGATTTGATATATAATTATGCACAAACTTGGAAAGTATATTCAACTATATAATATAGTTCTAGTAACCTTTTAGTTTTTTCAACCTAATTATTAGATTGAATGTATTGATTTTATATGTACTTCTCGTATAGTAGGTACCTATATTGATAGTTAGCTAGTTTTTACGTGCAAATAAATATTTTATCGTATACAAAATTAATTATGTCCGATTTATTTGTGTTTGATATATTGAACCATTTTCAAATACCTGATATATACAAAAATTCGAATGTTCATCATTTTTAAATTATTAAACAGGTGCCTATAGGTATGTATAATATACTATTATTATATAGTATTGCTAACTAAAAATATAGGTAATTAATTAATGAAATTATATGAAAAACAATGCAATTTAATTTATATATAGTTAGGTGGTACCTATCTATTATCTAATTGTATTTATTGTACAAGTCCAAAATGTATAATCTAACAAAAACACAAATATACCTATAATTTTGAAACATAGAAGATATAGGTACTTACCTATAGTATGAAATCCATTAGATATTGTATGAAAACAACATATATCATACATACCTACCTGTTTAATAATATATAATTAAAAAATTATGAACCTTTGAATTTTTGTATAGGTACCTACCTAATGTTATCCGATATTTGAAGATCGTTCAATACATAAATATATTATAGTAATAACAAATAAATCGGTTATAAATTAATTTTGTACAATTATAACCACCTAAACACTTCAACCATAATTAATATTTAATAATATTATAAAAACGCACAGTAATTAGACGAGTGAAGATAGTCGTATGAATATGACGTAGATATCATATGCCTTAGCACACGATCATTATTGTATTGCGGGCTTTGCGGCAGGACGCAGGCGTTCAAATGTCTAATGAAAAAGCGAATATATGACTATTTTTAAACTTATGATTGTTTGGAATTATTTCTATCAATTTAATCAAATATTTAAACTATATGTTTTGATTAATTTAACCAAACATTATACTAATATAAAATATATTAACACACGTTAGATTTTAACCTTTTTAGGCGTATTGCTTGAACCTTTTACTAAATATACACAATTTTTTTAAACAATTATTTTCTAAACTATGAGGAAATAAGTAATAACCAGGTTTTTTTTGCTTCACGGTTTAGTTGTTCCTTATAAATTATAAAAATGACCCGTTTAAAAATTAAATTTATCATCATGACAAAATTTAGGTACCTACTATAGGTACATACCGAAAAATGGATTAGTGTTCTAGTCGAAATTTCACAGAAAAATAAAATGAACATAATTGTATAATTAAAACATCTGTATATTACAATGAAGAATGCTGTTTCGTGTGTCTATTGTTTTTTTTTTTCATTTTTGTAATCCGCGTTAACTTGGCTACCTATTGGATGTTGGTATATATACATTTATACACTTTACGTTTTAGTTGCTATCTTGCAGTTTAACATTAGTATACAAAACTGTTTTGATGGTTGAAAGTGAATATATCTTACGTGTATTTAGACCAATAAGGTAATAAACATATTTTCAGTAATAATAATATTATTATAGGCAGCTATAAAATATTTGACGCTCCGAAATCCGAACCACGTAAATATATTTAAGTATAAAAGTATATTCAAATTGTTTTAAAATTTAATTTTTATTTATCAATACCTAACCAGTAACCACTAATACTTCTATTTTTTAATAAATTTTTAGTTCAATTAAATTTTGAAAATTAATACGAACTTGATTTGTTTTTAATCTATGTTTTGTAGGAATAACAGTTTAAATTAAATAATTAATTTGAAAAAAAATGGAATAACGAATTACAATACAATTCATGAATTCGAACTATTTTCACGTAAAATCTTAAATAAACATTTATGAATTTAAATTTGTTTTCAAATACAGCTAAACTATTTAAAGTATGCTTATTTTACATGATTTTTCACTTTACACAACCAAAAATGTTTTAGAACAGATTATCGGTGACTCGTGCATGTGTATATAAGAATATCTCATAATAATTTATTAAATAGATACTAAATTCCTTAGAATAATAGACTAGTTTCAACCCTATGAAAAATCATGATATCTATTAAGCATTTTATTCCTACATATCTAATAAACTATTAAAATTAAAATAAAACATTATTACTATCATTAAAGTCATATTGTCAAAATATAATATATATAATTTATGTAATTATAAAATGTTTATACATTAATAATGAATATTAGAATAATTATCAAAATAGGAGTATCAAAAAACATCCGTAGACTGCACCGTTGTTTTTCTTCGCTGCAGTCATCTATGTATTTCATCGATGTTTTTATGGGTAAACGATTAATTTGGTTCTATGTAAATAATATTATTTTACTGTTCTTTATTATATTTGAATAGATATTTGTTATTACTTTAAATATATTTAGGTAAATAAATATAAAACGATCAAGACTGCAAAAACTCAAACAAATATTGTATTAAAATCATTCTACATCATTCATTGTAACATTACAGTAATCGAATAATAAAAAATTGTTAAATTATTGATCGATGGATATAGCATAGAGGTATACTTGTTTAACTTTGAATAACAAATGTACCTACTTTTTATATTTTATATTCGTTATACCTACTGAAAGCTTTTTTTTTTTTCTTTGCTGCAGTCTTGAACTTAATGATCGATATATCAATTTTTAGTTAACCACCTACAAATGACTTTAATAAATACATTTTTTTTTATTTATTTAAAGAAATTATAGGTATCTACATAGAAACAACGTAAAAAGAAGTCAGATGATCATACCACTTATAGCATTACGGTTACCATATATTCTACGTGTATGAACAAAGTACGTATGAAAAAAAAACAAATATATTTTACTTTTATAAATTAAAATTTTAAAGAATTTGGAAGTTTTTCTTGTGAAATAGCTTCCTAATTATGTTTTCACAATAAAAGTTTCAAAAACTAAAATGAAATTTTTAAGTAATTGTATGAGAATAATTTATGCATACATGTCTTTTTTAATTATATACAATGCACCGGGAATATGGAAACGAGGAAAAATGATTAGTTTGGATAGGTACCCCGTAAAAGCTATTGACGAGATGGATGTCGATCCATTTATCATAATATGGGATATGTACGATATAAGTACCTACCTGCGTGTATATAAAAATCATTATAATATTATACTTGTTTTAGTTTTAAAATTTAAGTCAAAGAATAATTTCTAATTTTATATACATTTTATGATTTTTATGAAATTGTATCTACTTGAATATTAATATTATAATATAGGAAAATCATCAGATTACTGTATGTATGATTATATCATATCCTACGTCCTGCATAATAAAATTAGTTTACAGTCCATATAAATAATTAGTTATGTTAAAACTTGAAAATATAACATACTAAAATCTATAGATTAAATAGTCGTTTAATAAAATATTTCAATAAAAAGGAATAACCGAAATTCTGAATTGCTTCCCATTTAGAAGTATGTCTAATTCAAATATAATTTTAAGCATCTCCCCTACAATCAAAATTTGTTTCCACAAGTACAGGTAGAAATATATATATATATAAGAATTGCAGATAATATATCCGATATCACTAAACTACATATATATGAATGTGCAAGGCTGGGCATGAACGAGTTAAAAATTAAAATTAAGTTAAGAGGACGCTATACACGCGTTTGTTGTCTCTGTCTACTGTCTAGCTAACAGATAATATACGTAGCAAAATCACACAAGGTACACAGAATTGAAATTTTGGCATTTAGGTTAAATTTAGAGTATAAACACCAGTTATTTATTACAAAATTTAAAGAGAGAAATTTTTAAAGCAAAACTTATGGGCTTTTTGTAAAATATCGTTTGCAAAAAAGTTAAAGCTATTTAAAAATATCAAAAGCTATAAATGCCGTAACTTTTTTTTTTCAGAAAATATTTTACAAAAATCCCATGAAGTTCACTCGAAAATATTCTTTTCCTTAAATTTGATAACAGGTGTTTAAGCTTTAAATTTAACTAAAACGCTATAATTTCCATTCTGCATTGTATAATTTTGATCTATTGCCAATTAGTTAGACGGAGACAAAAAATGCGGGTATAGCGTCCTCTTAAAAAGTGAACTTAATTTTAGCTAAGTTACTTAACGCGTTTCTATTTTTTAAACTAAGTTTTAACTTAATAAGTTACTTTTTTTTTAATTTAACATGTTACAAAACACAATACAAAACTATTCAAATTATGTTATTTTTGTTCAAAAAACAATCAAATTTTTTGGATGAGATTTTTATTTTTATGTACCTATAGGAAATTTTTCTAATTCTACTATTTAGATAAGTATATATACACTTTATATAAATAAATAAATAAATAAATAGGATTACCTATCTTATGAAAACTATAGTATTACTGTGATTCATGGCTCTCATTATCTTCGCATTATTATTGTAATATTTAGATGTCATATAATATTATTATTTTGGGAAATATCTAATCATGATAACTGATAAGGCAAAATTAAGATGGGTACACAAAGATATGAGGTAAATTTTAGTAAATTTTCTTTTTATTGGCTTATGTGACACAGGACAGTTTAGTTTTTGCGTCGAAACGGTTGATATTTTCGTGTTGAGCTATATTTTTAGTTAATTGTGTTTATCCAATATTTTAAATATATTTAATTATATAATTATATAATACCTCTTCTTCTTCTTCTTCTTCTCCTTCGCCTTCTCTCCCAACTATTTGGGGTCGGCCACCCTGGTTCTACACTTCCAATTAACTCTATCTCCCGCATCTTCTTCAATTACTCCCACCTTACTCATATCACTCGCCATCACATCCCCCCATCTCATTTTCGGTCTTCCTCTAACCCTCTTACTAACAACATGCA
>JAIPRL010001373.1:0-85305 GCA_025469235.1 Pemphigus obesinymphae | reverse complement strand
ACGAGTAATGTAACTTTTGCTCATAGATGGCAACAGTTTTGCTAGATTTTTTACGCCCGCCATTAAGAAACATTTTGGTTCCGCTAATATATCTTTCGATACCAGTCCATAGTATCTTAGTCCGTGTTATGTACTAACAGTACAGTGAAATTAGATTACCGTCGTGTCGAAATATAATATTAAACAACCGCATCGTGTACCGATACAACTACGAACGTATAGAGTAGGTATATAAGTGTTCGGCTTACATTTTCTGTCTATATATTAGTTGGGCCATATAGGTCATGAAAATCAGCTATTGGGTATTATATCGAAATCATATTTAAGACTATCGTTTACGATTTGCAATTCTTATATGAGTCGTACATAAATAATTGCATACAATCTCTGGTAAACCTCTGGTGGAATCGTTGAGCGGCCGCAATATAGTACATATTATATCGAGAGACATTTATAGCTATAGCTTAGCAAGCAATGAAACTCAAATCGTCACTAAATTACCGACACGTAAACGTACGATTTTTAGTCGGCCGATCCCCGGCCGAGGTAACGAAAGAACGGAAGTTCTCCAATGAATTTTAGATTCTCGAGGAATATGCTTAATATTGAAAAAAATAAATAAAATATACATTTTCTCTCGTAGCTGTGTGACCGCATATATTATTACGTATCACCGCATAATATCCTAAATACCGTACACAATTCGTCCCGTTAGTATAAAACTTTCGCGACTCGAAAAATTCGATTTTCGAGTTAAATTTGTAGTCCCGTAGCAAATATCATTTTCTACATAATGCAAGACCGCCGAATTATACACTACAATTTATACCTATTCGGTAAATCTGCAGTTGTACTACGATATTAGATTATAACATTGAATTGAATACAATACTGCTACGTTTTTAAATGTTTATATATATTTTGATTTTATTAAAAAAATAGTTTTATAATTAAAGACTTGTGTACCTACCGTTTCATATGAAAAATTAGCAGATATAAATTTAAAAGAAAAATAAATTGCCATAAATCAAAATACGGTAAGTAGTTTGGTGTTTTTGATAGTTAAACGTCAAAATATCTATTACTTTACTTTGTTAGGCTTGAATAATTTTTCCAATACCTATTATTTTGATTATTGTTTTTCATATGTTATGTTTTGTCCGTTTAACAGATCCGAATCCAAATTTCTCAAAACAATATTTTTTTTTATAAATTGGAATAGTTACTAATTAATAGTAACCTACCTATGTAAATTGTAAACAAAAGTAAAAGTGTTAAACGAAGTCATCATATTTTCTTCTTTTTTAAATATTTAAATCTTCTCTTATTCGTAGTTTTCATTCGTGGGTTGTTTAAAATAAAAGCATAATTTTATTAGTTTCAAACTACACAAATTTAGTCAACCACTTAAAATATTCACAGAAGGTACCTTTTTACTCGATTGGTTTTTAACATTTGTATTAATGAAGTTACTCGATGCTTTCGAATTCGTAAAATATTTAAGAATCTATAGTTTTCCGATCTCTCGAAGATGTTTGAAACTATTAACGACGAAACTAATTTCATTAAATTTTTTAGGAAACTTTTTTCGAGTTGTTCATACACGATAAACTATTCATAAATATTAATTAAATAATGGTTTTTCATAACTATTTCATATCGATTCTTATATAAACTTCATACTTTATTTTTACCAAATGTTGTCCCACATGTTCTAGTTTTTATGGAACGGTTATGAATATGACGGATATATAATTTCGCCAAATAAAACAAAAAAAAAAAATTAAATTAAATTAAATACAATATGTTGTATTCATATTATTAATGTGCAATTTGTATAACTAATTATACTTTTGTTATTTGTGTTAACTGTCATTTTGTTTTTATGTACTAATTTTGTTCATTAATTTATATACTGAGAGTTAATTTTAGGGGACACTGAATTTTTATTTCTGTTCGAAAGATACAAATAAGTGTCCACGATGATGTCTACTTGTAATGTCATCCCACAATATTGAATAATAGAAAAAATATACAATTACAAATATTATAAATAATTAGCGATTTTAGATTAATTAAATTATGCTCCAACATAAGTAAAAGCCGATAGTAGTACGTTCTAAATTATAGCTTATAACATATTTAATATATTTAGCTATTCAAATTCCAATCTTAAATAAATGAATTATTGAAATAATCTTGGTTATAAAATCCTACAAATTAAAATCGTTGCCGTGAACAGATATTTCAATGCACACTATATCGACGGTTCAGGAATTACAATATAAAACTATCTTATGGATTTTAAACAAATCTTTAGGAATTCCGAGATTTACATCTCGCAATATTACAAGTGATTTTCCTACACTTTTATAACATAATATTATCAAACCAATCATACATTATACTTATGCTATTGTAAATACCTATTTGGCGCATATTTCCAGTTTTTGGTATTTATTTTCGAATTTATAATAAAATTCGATTTTTATTTGTAGATATAAATATTACATACTATTTATATAGTTTCCATGACTAGTTCATTTAATATTTTCTGATTTATATAACAAATTTTCCTGATATTTCCCTTATAAAAGATAGTTTTTCGTTTCGTGTTTAAAAACTGCCTAGAAAATCAAAAAAAAAAAAAAAAATTGTGAAAAACAGACAATGTCCATAACTCAAAATCGTGTCGAATGTCCGAACTATAGGTACCGATAATGTTCTCGACCATTTCCAACATGATTACTAGTACAGTGGTGTAAACCAGACATTGCAACTGAATATAGACCAACCGAATATTGCATTAAAATTTAAGTAACAGAACCTGAATCGTAATATAAACCGGGTCGTTCCGAGAGGGCGTGGGGTGTCTCCTCCTTCTCCTCCCAACTCTAGGAAAGCAGTCAGCAAAATTAAGTTCAGTCGGTAAATAGTAGAAAAAGTTTGTTCTTTTTTTTTTTTTTTTGCTTTAAGTAGTCTTTTTGAGTTTTTAAGTTGGCGAGCTATAAATTATTTATAGGATTGTACTCGGCAAAATGGGAAAAAAGTTGATTATCTTCTTTTTGTACTTGTTTTATGTTTTCAAGAGAAGTATTACCTATGTATGATATAATTTTTTTTTACATTTTCACTCCCTCTTAAAAAAAAAAGTCTTTCTTTAGAAGGGCCCTGAATATAAATTGTTTATTAATATGATTATCCTCTAAAAAACACCATTAATTTACTGGCCCTGTATAAATGTTGTAATTTAACCATTATATTTTTGTGAAAGTAGATTCCATTCAATAACTATCTAGAACTAGAAAACATTATTTATATTTATGTACATAGAAAATATTTTTTAATTTAATTTTTTTAAGATCGGAAACTAACACTGTGCATTCAAATTGATATTTTTATGAAAGCACAACTGAAAGCGAAACCAAAAATACTATAAAAAGTTTCTAACCCCAGGTTTAAAGTTTGTAGTGGCATAAAAAGCTTTGGGAAAGTTTATAAAATGTCAATAGGCTAAAAACAGTAAGTATAATATTATTATTGCAATAATAAATTAGGTTTTTATGATATAAATATTATATATACTCCAAAAACTAATTTTCATTTTAATATTTGGAACCTTTTGACTTTTTTGTTCCAGAAAAGAAAATTAAACCATTCGGGTTCCGGTTTGAATACATTTTTGAACATATTCTAAATATTTTCGCTAAGTGTTAAATATTACAATACTCGTGGTAATGAAGGACCAATAAGGATTTGGGTTACATTAGAACAATTTAATTTCAGATTCCGATTCCGGTTTTTTAATTTTAGTACGAACGGGTTCCAATTAATTCCATTAATAATTATTTAACAATAACCATTGTTATAATCAGAACATTGAATAATTAAAAATAATTTTTGTAATTCTTGCGATCATATAATACATGCGCATATTTTCAGATAGTTTTTAAAAGTATTTTCGTATATGTGATCATCATAATATATCAGTATTTCTTTTAATCCAGTATTTTTATCTCTAGAGTAAGCGTTAACGCTGTGACCACGGTGCGTGCATGTGGTGTTACCGGAAGGATCCGTTGTAGAAAAAATCTGCTAGAGAATAGTGTTTTGTCGGGAAAAGACAAATGCATACACAACGAATGTGTGGAATTAATGCGAAAATGTGAAACGTTTAAAGAATAAGCGTGTGTTGCAGACGGAATCAGAGTTTATTCCAGTTCAGTAAACATACTTGAAAAAATATGTTCATACACACTGATAGAAGTATCTGTTTTAAAATACATTATGATAAATGTATGTAAATTCAAATATTATCTCAGTTAGTAATGTTTTTTTTTATTTTTAATACTTTAAAGTGTAAGGCAAATTTTTCTATATAACTTAAAATAATACATATATCAGTTATAATATTGTAATATTATGTTTACGATAAATTTAAAGTTTTGGGTGTTATAAATTTGTTGTAAAGGGTATTCGTCGTAACTTTTGTTTTATATACATTATTTAACCAGTTACAATTTACATCAAGATGTTTTAATTGCATATATACATATAAACGTAAACTGAGTAAAACTAGAATTCAAAGGAAAAAAAAAAATAAATGTGAAAAGGTCAAGGATGTTGTTGGGGAATAAACGCGGACTCGTGGGGATAATTTGGACGTTGTTCGAGCTTTGCTTAAGGCTCGTTTGAATTTCTACGCGAAATGTGCGAAATTCAATTCCCCTGACGACGTTTAACCCGACCAATATTTGATCTTCAAAACAATTGTTTTCCATTAAACCATCCTGCGAGTATAAACGTATAGGACTACATTTTAAATTAAATATTACGATATCCGTATTGAAAAGAACATACATTTTAATTGTTCAAAATCTGTAGTATTTTTTTTATTCGTTTATAAATTGTGAGTTATGTCAGTCTGTAAGGAACAATACTCTGTTATAACTGTATTCGAGTTAGGTACGTTTTTGTTTGTGATAATGTTATGAAAGATAAGAACACGATAAAGCGTTCAAAAATTGGGTGGGCGATCCATTAATATCTGTTGCTACATAATATTGAGGTTAGAGTTTTAAAGTTTTAAGTGCTCATAAAAATTAATTGCGAGTCGAGATTTTCAAGGTAGTTTAGATAAAGTTGGTTTTTAATGGTTCGATTACACTCTTATTACGATTTCAAGTTAGAATTCTCCAAGTTTTACATTTTAAAAACAACACAAATAATATCGTAATTTTTCGTACACTAAACATAAATTCAATACCTACGAGATATTTAACCACAATAACCACATACCATACCTACTAGAATTATTTCCTAGATATATGAACACAGAATAAGGTAAATCAGAATGGATACTTTTAGGTAGTCTGAAAAATTCCTGCTATATGTTGAATATGTAGCTCGTTCCATATATTTAATATTTAGCGTCAGAAATTGCGTGATAAAATACAAGTATGATATTATTAAGTTTAGAATCAATCGAATTACATAATTTATGATAAGTTATGAAAATTTATATGATAGTTCATATTAAATTTTAAATTTGTGATGTGATACTGATAAACTTACAATAGTTACATGTAAATTTACGAACATATTTAAAGAACATATTTTGGAGTTATAAATATTGTGTTTTAAACATGTGACCAACACTAGAGGTTAATATTATTATCACTCATAAAACATCTTATTATTTATCCTTATCACTTCTTATAATATATGTAATATAAGATAATATATAATATAAGTTCACTAAACGTGTGTGATTTAATAAATTCTCATTCCATTGTAAACAATGAATTTTACATCTCGGTATTTCCGTTAGTACATTTGTCTAACTGCAGACAACAAATTATCTGGACGCCATCTGAAATAAACCATCAATATCTTTCAAATTTCCTAGATCATTTATATACGTTACCGCGCATGATGTGAAACCGAAGTAGCAATGGAAAAAAAAATGAAATCCGAGAAGTATATATAAAAAGCATCGTTAAATATTGTAAGATTGAAACTTCACTTTAACGGAAAAAAATAACAAGGGAATAGATATTGATTAAAATTTCTAATTTTTCACACAGGTTGAATCTGTGCATGACTTAAAAAATCCACAGTTCAATATAATATACAGTATACCCGGTTTTTTCAATCCTACTGATATATTCTAAACACGTATGAAATATGCAAAATGGTCGTGAAAACTCTTAAAATTGCTTTTAGAGATCGATAACATATAAATTTAATCGTCTATTCCGTCCATCAGATTATAAATTAATTAATTAAGAGTTCAATACTAGACTGTAATATTATGTTTTAAACTAAAAGCATCCATACATTATAATATTGGAAATTTTATAGTCATATCTGTGGGGAGAAAATACAATTATGCGCATATAAGATATTACTAGACGTCGTTTTTTTTTTTTTTTTATTTTATTTATATTTCATATTAGAATATTGTTATTCTTCGTATAAAATAATCATATTTTTTAATTTTATAAATTCCGTTTTATTTTTTATCATTGACGAGAAATATAAATTGCTTAATAAAAATCAATATCCGTTCAATTTAGTGTGCAGTTATGATTTATTTATTTTAATTTTATGGACTATTTTTGTATTTTTAAAAGAATGTATTAGGTAATTTATAGTATATAGGTACTCCATAAAATACGTAAAATTTTGAAGATAAAATTATTTATTTAAAACACACTGGCACATATAACGTTTCAAGGAAGAATATATATATGATTCAAAATTGTATTTTAAAATGTTAGAAAGAAATGTAATATCATAAATCATTTACGCAATCTTCAAATTCTTCTCTCTGGTTTTGAGTACTAAAATAATAAACTACATTAAAACGATATTGTACTGATTTTTTCGACTTTTGAATTGTACTGTATAGAACAGAGTACATTAGCTATAATAAGGTTCAAAGTGGCATTAGAATTGCTGAAGAAAATGCTTAATTTTACAGACAAAAAGTTTTTTGGAACTTTTAAAACTCAAAAAATAATTTTTTAGTACATTAATATAGTGTATAACATTTTTGGTAAATTTAAGAGAGTGTGAATATCTGGTACCATCAATAACTCGTGAGTTTCGTGTAAAATCGTGTATTGTTTTTCCTGAAATATATGTGAAAAGAATTTTGGCGAACGATCAAACTTTAAAAACTGATATTTTGAACAGTTTTAAAAGCACAAATAATATACTTAATCATATACTTATTTTGCCTAATAAAAACGAATGTTATCACTATGCAAAATTGTATTTAAAGAAATGAATTAAATTTTTGGGGAATAAGAGAAACTAAAATGTTATTTTATCAAAATCTAAATGTTACCCGAGATTAAATATAATGTAAATAGAACGTGCATATCGGGGGATTTATCGATCCGGTCACTACCTGTAAATGGTACAATATTACTGTACTTTTCGTGTAAATTTACAAAATTATTTCTGGAGAAAATAAATTAAAAACGAAAACAATATTTCTACAGTTACAGCTAGTATTCCACTTCATGTTTGAATGCACAATCACAATCGCTGGAGAATAATAAAATTATAATAGTCACCAATCAAATCAACAGACGGACTTTATTATTTACGGACAATTATTGAGGTTTTTATCACTGTAAGATTACTGAATTTTAAGAAAATAAAGGTATACACTGTACAATGTAGCGGGACGGGAACGGGAAAATCGTGCATCATCGTTACGTATACGTAAAATCGGCAATATGCACACACTTTCGCTCTATCATGTTATATTTTTTTTCAACGCACATTATCGATTAACCGATTCAATTATTTAAACATATATTCATAATTAATATGTTTGTGTACCAAAAACTCGTTTTAAAATGAATAAATATTGGCAGTATATTGTACCGTTTATTACGCAATAATATATAATGATTAGTACGATAATAATATTTTAATGGCACGTGTATACAAGATAGTACTACCTTATATAAATTATAAACAAATTATAAATAATTATAAATTAATAGTTAATAATATAATAAATTAATAATTATAAAAATTATAAATATATATATATACGTCTATATGAAATCATGATATGACTACGGTCGAGAAATACATCCGAGAGGCGAGAACCCATACAGATTTTCCAGTAGACTGTGTAAACAAAAATATAGTCTGTCGATAATTTCAATTGAAATTATTGGTAATATAAACCTAAATAAACCTTTGCATTCAGTGATCCAGCGCTCAATTGCTCAAGTTTATTTACGGTGTTCAGTGCGTTATGTTCGTATTATTATCGTATATAATATTATATCGTAAATGTACTTGTATTACCTGCAGGAGCGTCTAAACACAGGAATGCACCGCTCATAATGCGCATGCGTGTGAATATAAATGTTTGGAAATTTAAAACTCAACATCACACTAGCACTAATCGTTTTTATTGATCGTAATAAATATAAAGAACACGATTTTGAGCACTCCGAACAAAACTTACATTAAAGAAATGAATATTAAAATGTTAATTAAAATCATATTGTATGCATTTTAAATAAAATGAAATCAGAATTTATTAAATGTAAAAAAAATACCACTTACTGTATTCAAAATTATTTTTGTGTTGATTTGTGGATAAATACCAACAACAATTGCAATCCACAAGTATTAAAATATGTCTTGTATTAATAGGTATACCTGGTTGTATATATTTAAATTTCAAAATGTTCTTAATATACAGATATTGGTAGATAACTAATATAAAACACTAAATACCAAAATAACCTTCTTGCTTGTCTCTCAGTTTCAAGGTGTGTCCCCTCAACGAACGTGTCACAATAAACTCCACTTCAAAATTCTAGGCAACACTAATATTTTATTGTACTTATACTTACATAGTTAATTACAATCAATTCTATGATCAAAATATTTTTAGTCATTTTGTAATTTGTATTAAAAAAAAACATCAGTTGATACACCACAGTTCACTGTGAACTGGGATAATGCAATATGTTTTTAATTTCAAACATTTATATATATTCACGCGCATGTGCAATAACAGCGGTGCATTCTTGTATTTAGACGCTCCTGTATTACCTATATATATATATATATATATATATATCAAACGATAATTGATAATAATATTTTAAAGACATACATCATACATAAACCCATGTGTAGTAAATAGTGTGTAAATTATATAAATAATAAATAAATATATGTTATAAAAATATATTATAAACTAATTTTATATCGATATATATTGTTATTTTTATAATATATATATATTTATTTATTTTTATGAGTATGAAAACTTTTTTTTTAAATGAATTAATATTTACTTTATTTATAAATTATAAATATGTATGTGTATTAATACAGAATATATATTTTTATTACCTATATAAAATATTATTTTATTTACGTAACGTACTATCAGGGTCGTCCCGAAGAGAATGCGTAGGAGGCCCCGAAACCCCAACCTCGGAAAGCAATCGGCAAAATTATGTTCAGTTAGCAAAGTTAAGTTCAGTCGGCAAATAGTAGAAAAGTCGCTACCATTTTTTTTTTTTTTTTTTTTTTTTTTTTGTTTATTCACGTTTATAAAGTATTTTGAAATTTCAAGTCGACAAACTATAAATTATTAGGATTGTAGTCTTGGCAAAATGGGCAAAAACGTTGATTACCTTTTTTTTTTTTTTTTATTTTACTTATTTTATGTTTTGAAAAGAAGTATTATGTATTTTTTTTTACATTTTCATCTTTTCATCCCCCTGCTCCCGCACCAAAAAAAAAAAAAAATCTTTCTTCGGGTTGGCCCTGCGTACGTACCAAACGCATTAGTCGATTAATTACTCGCTCAAACCATGTAATATTGGGCTGATACCTATACAATGATAAAATTAAATATAAGAAAACCGTTAAATTCATAATGTCAAACAGCTTATGGACTTATAATTTAAAATTTTGATGTTGTTTTTTCGAGCAAAACAATAAAATGAAAAATATGTTGCAATATTAACTGAAGTATCACTGACTGACGAATACGTTAAACATACATACATTTATGCGAGCACAAGCACTATGATCTAGAAACTCAAAATCACACGACAAACTTTGGTATATAGTATATTATTTTAACCATGGGGTATAAAATGTGTCACTGAGATGGTCTCGCGTGTATTAACGCAATGCATTATTTCCTGGTGTAGTAAAAACAAGTGAATAATTTTTACATAAAAAAAAAAAAAAGTTTTATATTTACATGAGATTCGAATAATAAATGCACGACGTCATAATATAAAAACAGTAAGTTTATCAAGTTCTAGCAGATCTAGGTAGTATACGTTTTATAAAGAATTTTCACTTGCAATAATATTTTAATAAAACAATTGAAAAAGTTTTTACTTTTATTTTTAATCAAATAGAAGAATACAATGCATAATATTCTCGCTCAGCCATTTTAAAGGAGTTTTGTATAGGCAATTTTTACGCAATTTCATAAAAATAATCCATTATTTATACAACTTTTTATTGTTTTGTAATCACGATATTCGTTCAAAATTAAGTTTAAGATAAATAAACAAAAATATTTTTCACAATGGTACTAGAGTTAATTTATTAAATTATTCATAACATTTTGAATCCGATCTCTTAAATTTGTTTTTAACATTCTATTAGTCTATAGATTAATTTTGAATTGATCTACAATTTTCTTTTTTAGTTTCTAAATTACCATAATTTTCTTATTATTTTGTATTTTGCAAAATTCCTATGAGATGGTCTGTAGAATATTGGTTTGGATATAAGATGTTTTATCTTCAAAATAGTTTTAAGAGATAATTTTGTTCGTTTTTCGTGGACATGTTTTTGCTAATTAAAATCATTAGTGTGACATCCTCTTAAAGGTTTATCGTGCTAATTAATTGTCTATCAAAATATTATTTTCATATTTTAAAGACGTTTTCCTCCTAAGTGACTATAAGATATTTTACAACATCCTTATTTAAATTGCATTATTAGATCGGCTGGAACCTTATGATTTTTTTGGGTTTTATAAAAATAAATACAAAAAAACTTTAAAATTATTGGCTGTATAATAACTAAATAAAGTTCATATTGGAATTTAATAAGCAATTAATAACTTGACTTTAAAGTAAGCCATATTTAGCTTTAACTGATTCGTTAAAATCTATAAATAAATGCACTGGAAAGAATGAGTTTATCTAAAGAAGATTTAAACCTACTATAATACGTTCTCAAACATGTTATATACAATTTTTCACTCTGGGCTTAGCCATAGAATGTGAAGTTGTAATATTGAAGGAATTATATAGAACATTTTAGAAATAGGAAGTTTCAAATACATTTTAATCCTACCGTCGCTACACTATTTTGTACTAAAAGCCCGTATACTGTACTGCAGGATACAGAAATATAATATTTACTCTTTTTTTATGCTTATAGGGTTCAGAAATCTTACAACTGATTTCATTATTTTATTTTATTTAAAACAGTTTTCCCAGGACTCCCAAAATTCGACATAAAGTTCATTGCAAAATTAGTAAAAGAACAATATATACCTAAGTGTCTTGTAATACCCAAAGTAATAAACATAATAATATGATAATATGAGATAAGTATAGTGGTCTCGGTCATTTTTCACCAAGGAATTTAAGTTTCCTAGTGGCCAGTTATAAATAGTCGACATTTTGAGGAGGTGAACTATTATTAATGAAAATGAAAATATAATCTCAAAATCCCGCAAATAAGAAAACAAACGTTTTTGTAGCATGAAATTAATTTCCCCCCTCTGATTTAATGACATTTTTTTTATCGTGTTTATAACTTTACTACCTATTGGACGGTAACTATTTTGCCAGTATTTATAGAATGGTTGATATATGATAACCGGGTTTTCTTATAACTCGGTTGCAATTTTTATATATTATTCCCGTTGTGTTGTGTTTCTTCGTTGTTCAAATACGAATAATTAATTGTTAATATTCCGGTTGTAACTCCCGTGAAGTGATGGTAGGAACATGATAACAATATTCCCATTAGAATGCCCTAAATTTCCCTTTGAAAAAAAAGTGTGTAGATAACGCGTATATATACTGATAAACCGTGTAAACATTTCCTACCCGGTCGTCTAGTGTATACGCATGCGTCTGAACTTGTAAATGTGTTTCAGTTCTTACACAAACGTTCCTATAAATGTTATCAATAACAAGACAATTCAAATGTTTCCATAGATTTATAATACGTTTTAGTGTTATATTGTTATATATATATCGTTTTATATAAAAAAAAAAAAAACAAAAAACTAATATCGTATTTTATGCTTTCTCCAACACGGCATACCGTTAAAACGTTTGATTCGTGAAATTTCCCATTTCATACGTCATCGTTACATAAAAATTTCCCGGTTTTCCCTTTTCTTCGGTTTTCTATGAATTGACCCCGCAATAAGGGGAATTCCCCGCTTGTCACCATCACTACTCCAGTGAATTCGAGTCGCAGATGGGGGGAGGGATCATCAGCCGATTATCGCATATTGTTGTTTCTTATAAACCGAATTCAGAAATAGACCATTGTGTACAAGTTACCAAAATAAACACGCAACATTATTAATCAACGTCAATGTTATTCTTTAATTTTTTATCGTGTCTGAATTTGTAAATGTGTTTCAGTTCTTACACAAACGTTTAAATTTCCTATAAATGTTATCAATAACAAGACAATTCAAATGTTTCCATAGATTTATAATACGTTTTAGTATTATATATATATATATCGTTTTATATAAAAAAAAAAAAAAAAACTAATATCGTATTTTATGCTTTCTCCAACACGGCATACCGTTAAAACGTTTGATTCGTGAAATTTCCCATTTCATACGTCATCGTTACATAAAAACTTCCCGGTTTTCCCTTTTCTTCGGTTTTCTATGAATTGACCCCGCAATAAGGGGAATTCCCCGCTTGTCACCATCACTACTCCCGTGAATTGGAGTCGCAGATGGTGGGGGAGGGGTCATCAGCCGATTATCGCATATTGTTGTTTCTTATAAACCGAATTCGGAAATAGACCATTGTGTCAAAGTTACCAAAATAAACGCGCAACATTATTAATCAACGTCAATGTTATTCTTTAATGTTTTATCGCATTTTACGCTCTGTCGGGTCTTTGGTGTTACCTTAATCAATACACATTAATACGCGACACATAATTGTGCTATATACTGTAATTAATAACGATTGTAAAACATAATAATATACTATAGTTTGGGGGAAAAAGAAAAAAATGAAATGTCTATTTTTACACGAGCGACTATTGTGATTCATTACGGCTTATGTATTTAGCTCGGTAATAGTTATTATTTTCGTGTGGTATTGCGTTTAATAAATCATTCGTTGGTGTAAATCTTCCAACTTTTATTTACCCGTTCGGAATTTAACCTTATTAGTAAATAACACGTACCTACGCGGTCGTGGTGCGGTCACAGTGTAGTATGTACGGCGGACGCACGTTATAAAAGGAAACCGTTCAAAAGTATATTTAAATTTATACATTTCGGTTTTATTTTTAAAGTATAATCATCATAAATAATCTTAAGTGCTGAATGCCGTTGTTTCGCGACTACAATGTATAATACCTATATAAATGCGTTCTTTCGTTTTATTTTTTTTTTCATTTTTTCGTTTTTAAAACATTTGAATTTGTACTGTACAGTAAAATGTACGCGCGATACACACTGTCTAGGTAAATCCATTCGTTTTCTCGTATTCGGTCTTTTTTTTATTTATTTTTTTTTCAAATTTCGAATCGTGGCGATTTCACACGTGAATTCCTAAAATATTATTTTTGAAAATAGGCATTATTGCGGGTTTACTACAGTACGCCCATTCAGAGGAACAACCGGATGGAGCGAAGGAGTACATTTATTTTGCTCTCCGTCCGCTTATTATCGTTATATTTTCGTAGTAATTTTTCCGATTTAAATTACATTTGTTCTAGCTTTGCAATACATTATGACTCACCAGACCAAATGTCCGGGAAAATAATCGAATATGCGTACAACAATATCGTGTAGACTATCGATATTCAGCCAACTTTTAATTCAATCGGTACGTATTTTTAATTTATTTCATGTAATTTGTATCAGCTCTTATTTAAAAAAAAAACTATTCGTATTGAACATATAGGCGGAACTAGGATTTTCGACATCCAGGGAAAAATGTAAATATTACAAACCATCACATTTAAATATTACCACATAAATTGATAAATTCATTTTTAACAACACAAATAAGAAAAAAAAAGGTCATTCATAACATTTTTCCCCAAAATCACGCCCGTACAATATACGTATTTATCGCACTACACACTATTTTAATTTATACTGCACAATGCACATTTGCATTTTCGTAGTGCACAATAAAATAGGAAGTGATTTGTATTTTTGTATATCTTTATGAATATTTAAACGTATGGGTATACATTAATAGATATAACATTTTAAACAAATTAAGTGTTGAGATATGTATGCATGTGGAATGTAGAAAATGAAGGGTTAGGAAAGTTTAACAATAAAGGAAAGTTCAAGATTAGCGGGAAATGTATTTTATGTGTTTGTCTTCTCCCGAAACTAAGCCTAAATTAGGCCTCTGGGTGGTCATCTTCCCTTTAGAAATTGTATAGGGATATAAATAAATTATTCAGGATGTTTCCCAAAAAGTCTGCTGACGTAGTTATATATTCTGGTCTCTGGATATAACTGATGATTTTCAAGTATGGTTTTCTCAACCGAAAATTCGATTATAACTCAATCGCATTAGTTTCAAAAATGTATTTAAAAAAAATACATATTGACCGATTAAAAACACGTTTTGTGGAGATTAATGGACTTATAAATGATTTCATAATCTCGTGGGGTGAGAACAAAAAATGTCCATGTCTGAATATTTCAAAAGCAATTTTTTCAATAATTCGTATATTATACGAATGGTCTATCTTTTAAGCTTACATCGGTAGTCTTACGACCAATATTAACAAAGATAAAAACGAAATAGTTCTATAATGTAGTGAAAACTTACACATTTGTTATTTTTTGTACATATTGATAAAACGTTTTTGTTTTTAAAGAATATAGTCAATTCAAAATAGTTCTATGTAAAACACAATACACAATTTTGTTAGAACAAAACAGTTGTATGTATATCACACGATATCACTGATAAGGTAAAGTTTACGGGTAAACAAGAGATAACCGCAATAGAATATGTTTTATAATTATTATAGGTAGTTTATTGGTATCACTTCAAGAATATTTGATATCACGGAATTATATTCTGTGATTACCATTGAGAACAAAAAATTTCTATCGTGCACCAATTAATTATTTGTGAGTACATAAAAGTGTTATGGATAGTACTATTTTGTTCTAATTCAATATTGTTATGATTTTTGATTGATTATTTTATTAACTATGTGTTACTTTCCTACATTAATCTAATGATAATTATTATAACTTAGATGTTTTAGTATTTATTTATATTATTTTCATCTCAAAAGGATGAACTGATAAAAAAACATCAATCATCAAATTTTAAAACCACTCTCCTGAAAAGTGTGTAGATCATAGGATCATAAACATAGTACTTTTTTGTTCTCACCCCACGATCTGTAAACATCAGATTTATCATTTGTATTCCAGTTTTTTAAGTAGTTTATTATTTAATAAAAATGTAAATCATGTATCAACGAATTCAAGATGTTTAACATTTTTATTTTGCATTTTTAATAATATTTGTTTAACATTTTAGGAAAATTGTTATAGACTATAATGCATTTTAAATTTTTTTTTTTTTTTTGTTTTAATTATCTTTAAAAATATAAAAATAGATAATACTGAATAAGTAGAAAATACATGAATACCTAAAAAAAAAAATCCATGTATGCATATTGTAAAGATATCGTATTTAATATTATAAGTTTTTGGATTGTGTTTTCCATGATTTTTTAGTATTATTAATATATATTTCAATATATTTAAGTAATTTTTTAATGCATGCTTTGATGTTAAAAGATTAATTTAATTTTAAGATTTTAAAATAGGCACATATTTTAGAACGATAGAAATGTGTCTACAATTTTATATATAACATATATAGTTTCATGTTTTTTCAAAAAAAGTATTTTTTTTAGTTTGATCTTAAATTTATTATAATTTATTTTAATTTATCTTTATCTAAATCTAGATGAAACTGGTTATATGCGGGGGCCCAGACTTAGGTCAATCAGAGGAAACTGTATTCTCTGATTCAAAATATCGATTACATCATGATCTTAAAAACGATTTTAACATCTTAAAAAGTCATTTTTAGATTTTAGGACATATTGAATACGTTTTACATTAAGGGAGTCTTAAATTTCCTTCAAAAATTTGTTCATTCGTACATTAGTGAACTTCAGGGACTTTGCACAGTATTTAAATCGTTATCTGAGACCATCACGTGGTATTTACAAAGGTTTAATTAAAAATACCGCTTTGCAACATTACACACTGATAACCTTACATACTCATACGAACCACAAGGTACAGGCATTTCTAGTTGGGTTGTCACTGAAATATCACGAGATGCGTGGAGCAGACGGAAATACAAACAAGTCCTTCGTACCGGTGAATTAATTTATATATTTCAAATGGAACATTCTGTGGAGAATAGTATGATAAGTGGTTACACGGAACCAAATATTATTGGTAGAATTAACAATATGCAATAATCAAATTTTAACAAACGAATATTTGTTGAAATAATAACATTTTTATTATTTTAATGTATTTATTGTTAAATTAATAAAAGATATGTTTACAATAACAAATTAATTTTATAAATTTCACAAAATATATAAGGTATAATTTAACAAAACTTAATTTGTAAAATTAATACAGATTTTATTATTATAATAAAATATGTTATTAAATTGAAAAATATTGTGTTTAAATTGACTATTTTGATTAACAAATGGGCGTTTTTTTTTGTGCATAATTTGCATATTTTTAACTTTTTTTTAACTTGATTTGTATATTTAAAGCATATTTGTAATTTTTTAGTGCATATTTTCATTTTTAATCCATATTTTTGTTTTTAAATTATATTTTCACGTGTTCTAATTTCCAGCAATACAAATTTGTGAAGTTATTATTCTTGAATACTAAATATTTTAAAATTACAAGTAATAACATTCTTCTTTATTATACTAAAGTAACTTTATCCGATTTATATTATTTTGATTAAAATAACACTAATTTTATTTTACATATTTTGCATATTTTTAACTTTTTAAACTTTTTTGCATATTTAATGTATATTTATACATTTTAAATGTATATATTGTAGCATATTATAGTATTTTTGAATGCATATTTTGAGTAGTTTTCCATTATTATATCCATTCCCTATTAGTAAATTTAAATACATATTATTTTGAATGTTAAAATATAATTGAAATTACGTTTAACTATGAAACTAAAATGTATTTTGATCGAAATCGTTCCATTATTATATAGCTAGGGATGGCTCGGAAGTTGTAGAATCTAAAAAAGTCAAAATATGCATAAAAAAAATTGTAAAATATGCAAGAAAAAATGTTAAATATGCAAAAAAAATGTACTAAGTATACAAAAAAATATTTTTATTAAATTCAAAATTGTTTGGCTGATTTTGATTGATTGTAATTTTTTTAATCTAAAAATAAAAATATATAATGAAAGTTATTTGAAAAATTATATACCTATATTTTTTTTATTCGGTAAACATATAGATTATTGTAACTATGTCATACCTGTAAATATATTATTATATATACCTATATATTGCATTGAACAACCAGAACTTTCTTGATATTTTCTATATCAAACGAACGACGGTTGTCTGAAAGTACCTTTTTAAGTAAAAACTTCTTTCAACATCCGATGAAGTTATCGTTGCATATTATGCATATTTTATTCCCAACGACTAATTGTCTAATTTTATCAATTGTTTCTTCGTAACATTCATTTAATACGTTTTTCTTAAAGTAGATTCACATGGAATATCTTTAATGGTATATTTTTCTAGGAATGACCGAAATTCAGTATTCATCATTTTATTAAAAGGAATATTAGCACACATCATTGACTTACATAAATCTTCTGAAAGATCACACATTTTGGAGGTACTTGAAGACAAAACTGTTGTGTAATAATTGATACGATTTCGTTGACGATTTAACAACCACTCATGTTTGTTCGTTTTTACATGCTGAGTAACCTCAATTTACTTTAATTTCGCAGATCTTACAAAATAGAATAGTACCGTCTGTCGAAAAAACATTTTCACCAAATTCTAAAACAAATTTTTTAGTTTGTGAAATTGTCCGTATATTATAATTTATTATAACACTTCGGTATATTTTACAAAACAAGGATGAATTTATAACTCGAGAAAATTCACACACAATTACTGTCAACTGACGAGGAAAAATATAATTGCCCATATAATTCAATTTTACACCTATGAATATACACTATCATATTATAGAATAAATTAATCTTTAATCTGATAGCGATTAATGATAACGTCGATAACATAAACGAGTTTTATACAAAGATAATATTATATAGTGTTAAGATAAATACGCTCCGATAAATTAATAGTCGATATAGCGACTATATGATTACGGTATGGTATGGCGACTATATGGTACGTTAAATAATCCAAATAAAATAATAATTATTATAAGAAAACCTCAATTTTTTAGAAAATATTAAATAAGTATAAAAATCGCACGAAAATTGAGAAATATGCATAAAAAGCATATGGAAATTGAGAAATATGCACTTTTTTTCCTAAAATTGACAAAATATACAAAAAAAATGCATTTTTAATTTTTGTATTTAAACTCGTCATTGTATAAAACGGATTTCCAGCTTGGTCTGCTATAAATTGTAAGCATACAGAAAAATATGCAACTCATACAACTGCCCAGCCCTATATATAACTTATTCATTTTACCAAATATGAACATAAAAAGTAAAAACGTACTAACTAATGAAATAAAAATTATATTGTAAATATAAGTTATTTTTAATTCTAAAAATTATATTATGATATATACAATATTATTTTATGGACGTATATTTTTTCGTGATGAAATCAGTCCATTAACCTATTTATAAGTTATAAGGAGACAATATTTATGCTATATTTATACACAGGTTTAAGTTTTTAAAAAAGTTTTAATTTCTTAACTTTTTCATTTTCATATAATAAAATATAATAGTGACTCAAATACGTTAAAAGTAATTTTATAATTTATTAATGCATAACGGTAAATACATTTTGAACAAACAATTAATTTATTACAAAAACAAAAAAAAAAACATCGTGTCTCGATTAACAAAGTTTTTAGAAATTCGTTAACGAAGGATTTCAAAAACCGAATGTATATTTTTAATTTTAAATTAAAAATCTAGTTAAAAAATACCATCTGTAAATAACGCTATAAAGTTCATTAAATATTATTAGTGCAGTGTGCTTGGAATAATTCATAGTATATAAATATTATTATATTATCTGTAATTAATAATTTACATAAATTATTAATATGAACATTATATTGTTAATCTGTATTGAAAAATCATAATAAAATCTGTATGAAAATGTTCAAAATCAGTTATTTTTTATAGTCACTTTATTATTTAATTTTTTTTCTGTGTTAATTAATCTCGGAGATTCTTGAAACTGATAATTAAATATTGAAAGAAAGAAAAAGAGAGAACAATTTTTATTTCCAAAAATATATACAAAGCAAACTGTCTGTCTAACAGGTCGTCTATAGTTACACAGTATACTATTCAGTCAGTTATCTGTAATAATAATAATAATAATAATAATAATAATAATTATAATAGTTAAATTATACAATATATACGATATCATCATCATCATCATCATCATCATCATCTGGCACTTAGTACTCTCTGAGAGTTTTGGCCGCCATCACAATATCTCTCCATTTTTCACGGTCCTGAACTACTTCCCTCCATTCCAGTACTCCCAATCTTCCAAGGTCTTCTTCCACACCATCCATCCACCTTTTTCTGGGTCTATCTCGAGGTCTCTTTCCCATTGGTTTCCAATACAGGCTTGCTCTACTCATATCGTCCTCGCTTCTAATATTTTTTGACATTGGTTTATTTCTTCTTCTATACGTCACTGACCGCCTTCAAGTGCACATCATTTATACGGCTGAGCGTTTGACAAATGTTCAAGTGTTGGAATGAAGTTTTCCATTTTACTCGGAAAATTCCAAGACATCTAAGCTTTCGTCCCGTGCAATATACTAGTATTGCGGGGTGTCAGCAGATAGACCAGCAATTTCCCAAAAGGCTTTGACGAACGAGCATGTCGACTTTTTCGAGAAACACTGGTACCAGAAGATCAGTTGGGATTAGCAACACGAGTTTGAGGTGTACGTATTGGTCTAGAATATTCGGTTTTTTGACCTTCGCGTAGTAGTGGGGTGGTTACTATAGTTTACCGAAATTTCCCTAAGATATATTTATCTAGATATATTCTCTAAGTATCAATATAGATAATTTTAAAAATGTTTACGTTATTTAAAAAAATATATAAAACATTTACATTTATATAGTTTGTAATTTTCGTATGATTTTTGTAGAGATTTATAATATACAAGATTATCTTTTGTTATTTATGTATGAAATGTAAAGAAAAATGTCTATTATTATTATTATTAATATACCTACAATAATTGATGAGGACCGCGCTCCCGGTACAACCATGGCTTATATGCAGGGGGTGCTGCAATTTAAATAAAATATAATTCCCCTATAATATAATAATATGTAAAGATGTTCTATTATTGCAATAAAGTTTATTGTTATTATATGTAATATGCCATACCGCACACATACGTCACGTCATGTGTAGTCTGCGTATGAATGTGTTGTCAAAACTATAAACTACATAGACTGCGTTTTAATCGCACAGATTCCAGCATCTTGATATCATTTACCGTAAAAATTTGTCCGCACGTATTAACCAGTCGTTTCCAGTCCGTACTTACTTAGTTCGAGTTTCATATTCGCCACACGTATGCTGACACATACGCGCGTCGCACCATGCGTTCCCTTTTGTAAATAAACGCCCTCGGGCATTTCACCCTTAAAACAGCGTTTTAAAATCATTCGGTACGTACCTGCTCACCGATACCATACCGGCCGGCGCGTCCGCGGACCCCGTTCGACATGTCTACACATACGAATTCGCTGTCCTTTGCATTCGCCTTCTGTACGTTACATCTAAATTTCAATTTTAATTCTATCGTTCACGTTCCTTGAATTACTGCACTCGTCGAATCGAATGTAATTCGCCGCAGACAAGCACCAATACATTTTATCACCTTTGCAAATTATGCCTCTAAAATTAAGGTCGAAATATTTTAATACATACGTCTTGGAATATTTTATTTCGAAACGAGATAAATAATGAATATTTAAAAATACATTTTACCGTACGTATAACATTATTAGTCAAGTAAAGGATTTTTTTTACGCTACCTACTCTCAGAGTTAAACTCTTTTGTGGAAGACCATTTTAAGAAGTAGGCAGACCATTTTTAGTAGACAGAAAGGCTATCAACACCCTGCGAAATCATAAGTGTGTATTTTTTTTCATATTTTTTCTTAAAAAATAATTATGAAAAATGTAAAACGAGATACATTTTAATTTATCACGTATTTCAACTGCAGTAAATTAATGCGTTTCTCGACAATACAAACCAAATAGTTTAGTTTAATGGAATATATTGATTATTGATAATATTTAATTATATGAAGAATCTTACTATATGTAAATACAAGTGTTTTATCATCATCCTAGATATTTAACTCAATGAATCTACCTGGTATAAATAGTTTTTTATTTAAAATTATGTATAATAATATAAAAGATTTATTATAATATTACAACCCTGATATTATAATTTTGCCAGTATAATATTGGTTTGACCAAGAACGAAGTTTCTAAAAAGTAATTAGAATATGGATATACCAGAAACCCAGAATAATCTCGATCTCTAAATGGAGTGTAGTCGTATAGACACATTGCTGCAGCTTAGGACGAAAAGGTTCTAATTGTGATATTTTGAAAATGTTTTCGAGATTCCATCTGTAATATACTTTACAATACGATAAGAATTTTTCCACTTTCTATGTTTTAATTTTACAAATCTGGATTTTTGTTATTTTTCTTTTTAATATTCTATTAGATACAGTATCTCGATACAGTTTTTTCAATTATATTTGTTCTTATGAAATTGTCTTCTCATTTTTACATTTTAAATCAATAAATTTTCTGTTATGTTCATTTACATACACTTTAATATATTATTTCATATTAGAATATACATAAATATAAATAAAATTGAACTATTTTTACATCTATGTTTATATATATAATATTTTTTTTTTTTTTTTTGACAAATTAATATGAAAACATTATATTTTTGTTCTATTTCAACTTAACCGAATAAATATTTGATTATGATAATATGTTCAATGATATATTTTTGAAAAATTAATTATTGGAAAAAATTCAGATTTTGAACGGGAAAAATATGGATTTAGAATATATTTTTAGATTCCAAAATAATTGTCACGGTAGTGTTTTACGTACAATATTGAATTCACTGTCTTCGTGTAATCTTACTCATAAGTTATAACTATTTTAGAATTGAATAATTTGGTTGCATATATTATAATTATACATCTGCGTTGTCACATTTGGAAGCCATTTGTTTAAATGTATATATTATACGTGTGTGTATAATGATTTTTGCTGAACAATTGGTATACATTCACATGACAATCGTAACCCGGTATGAAATACCAGCTAACCACATTGTTTTGTATTTGAGGTTTATGCTAATTAATTGATACACGTATATGCAACTTAAATTGTACCTGTAACTGTATAGAATATGTATCTAAATTTAAATTCGGTAATTTAAATCAAACCGTAATGAGCATGTGATATGATAAACATCCATATCGTCGAATCGAGAGCAGAGACAAAAACTTAATAAACTATACTGTTGTACTCGTGCGTGGCATAATATTCCAAAATTAACAATGAATTATTAACTGGAAATAAGTACAATATAATTATTTGAAGATTATAACTGTACTTGCATAAAACTTTTCGTTTTTTGTAGAATACGAAATGACAAAAAAATTTTTGCTTTCTAGTATAGAAAGGAGTGTAATGATTTACAATGCCGTAATTTTTAAATGTATACATTGTTGTATATTTGGTTTATATATAACGTAACACATTTTTTTGTATAGAAGACATATACCTAAGGGATTTTGGGTAAAGTTTTATTTTTTTTTATAGAAAATTCATTATTTAATATTAAGGTAATCGCTTAGAATCGATTTTGGAAGTCATTTAATTATTTTTATTTTTGATCTACAAAAATAACTACATTATCCTGTCTTAGGGCTGCAGGGATTGAAGGATTGAGGATTGATTTTTATCATCTGTATCTGAACAGTTTTGCTAACTTAAGACCAATAGTATTTATGTATATTATATTAATTAGTAAATAATATGAATATTCCTATAAATATTTTATATGATAATTTATATAATTAATTTATAATATAATGTATTGTTATAAATTTAATCATTAGGTATATTATAGAATTTTATTCAGTTTTAACTATTTCATTATATTAAAATATTTCGAATATTTTTATTTAAAAAAAATTAAAAAAAAACTATTTTCAATAATCAACCATTTTCCTCATTTCCAAAACTGTGAGAGGAAAATAATTTTTTCCGAGACTTTTAGAATTTTTCCATTGAATAAGAGGAGACATTTCAATCTGTACACTTTTGTCTCTGTATTTTCTCGAAGATAATACATTTTAGTTTATAACCTTTATAATTACGCCCGCGAGGGTTAATTATATATATTATGAAGTTCAATATTATTTTAAAATATAGAACAAAGTTATCTGATATAATTTATGAAATTTACCTCTATTTATATAACATTATGTTTATGAACTCTGGTTGAAGTGTCAGGACATAATAATCATTCGCCGACTAAAAGAAACAAAACTAATATTTTCATTAATTTTAACTCGTATATAAAAGCGTGATTGATTGCGTGGACTTATTAAACGACAAGGAATTTTCGTTGTTTTTCTCTGACGACCCGCTTCATACGCCAGTTTTTTTTTTATTAATTTCTATCCAGTTCGATATTTCTGTGATTGGTAAATAATCGCTATTAGTTTTTTTTTTTATTACAATCTTGCCTTCGCATGTATCACGCAGCGCTCACAGCATATTATTTATTGTAAGCTTACATTTTTTTTTTTTTTTTTTTTAATTTTGGTTTTATAAAAATGATATTTTGAAATTCTGGTTCTGGTTTTAGTTTTTAAAAATACCAAATAAATAAGTAAGGGTTTTGTTGACTTTCTATTTGGTACTTACTTACTTACTTACCTCCCCATTTCACTCTTCATATTTGTCGACTCCCATGTTTCCAATACCCCGAACTATCAATCCGTTATTTTATGTGGTGACTATAATATACCCTTATGTTAATTTGTCGTATGACGAACTAGGGTTCTCTGCTTCTGGTAATATTACTCACATTTTCTCCTCCATTATTGATGCATTCTCTCGTTTAATTTTCTTTCAACTTATCAATCTTCGCAATGCCCACGGTAGCATTCTTGATCTTATTTTTTCCAACTCCAATAAACTATATGTATACGTAGCTGACTCACCTCTTGTCTGTCCCGACTCTTATCACCCCCCCTCCCTTTTTATCAAGTTTCCTCTTATAGTTCATTCTAAAGTCAATAACGATCATTGTTACTATGATTTTAAAGCCGGCAATTACTCTTACATATGTCAATTCTTCAATTCCTCCAATTTACAGACTACAATTAACCAACACTCTATCGATGACACACTCCTCTATTCTTCAATCTATTCGTTCTTAAAAATACTTTCTTCAAAATCTTCAACCTTCTGGAAGTTCACAAAAGATTTATTCTTATATATTATACATTATCTTACTAGAAATTCTTCATAACTCCGAAAATATTGATGTTAATGACATGAAACTTTCAACACGAATGTATATAAGTAAAAAAAAATATTTATTAAAACAATTTTGGAAAAATGTTTACCTATTTTTAGACTATTTATAGCAATATGCAACATTTATATATACAAAATTTGAGACATTAAATTCATAATAGGCTTAATTTAAGTTTTTAAGACCTTAAAATGTAATACAGTGTTAAAAGTATGCTATTCGAGCTATATACATTTTTTTTTATTAGCCATTAAAAATTTTTTTTAATACCTATTACATTTTTTCGAAATTTCGGTATAATAAAACTAATAAATTTTCAATTTTGAGTCATTTAATTTAAAATAGGTATGAATTTTCTAGTTTACGGAATAACTCGATTTTTCGCAGTTTTTAATTTTAATTTTTTTTTTTTTTTGATAAATATGTTTTTATTAGTCAAAAAAATAATGGTGAAGTTAGAATTTGGCAGTTATAGATTTAGTTTTAAAGTTACAACAAATCAAAATTTAGCGATATCGCTATGTTACCTAATTTAGTAGCTTCATTTTTCTAAATATTTTTACATTCGTACGTGCTCTAATGGTAGACACTGGGGGTTTCATGCGTGGTGTCTTCGGTTGGATTCCTGATACTTCTGAATAAACTTTTGCACGTTTTTCAAATTTTTGTTCATTATATTATATATAATATTAGGCATTATATTATTATTATATATTATTAATATAATCTTCAGTAATTCTCAAGCATATTCACCGAAACTTCGTTCAGAGTTGTTTTTTTAGAAAGAAATAATTTATCATTGTTTTTATATTCAATATATCCGTCATCATTGTCCTACATAACGTATTAATTGCTTCCACCTACCGACTAACCAGCTTTTTAAATTTTAACTGTGATTATCTTGATCATTTCTCTCTCTTCCTAAATGTATCGTATTCACTGTACGTAATAGTCACAATATATAGTTACAAATAGATTTAAAATGTAAATTCATGCATAATTTTGTACATATAATTCGGCGCGTAAAGCACTTGAAGTAAAACCTAAGACAAAACCATAATTTTTGGAATGTAGATTTTTATTATACTCGAAATAATTATGATTAATTATCATGTTAACCTGATGAATAATTTCGTTCATTTCTTTATTGTTAAAGCCGCTATTATGTGTAAGTTTATATTTGATTACATGTCATGCTTCGAATTTTGAAAGAAGTGTATAGGTTGATTACATCTAATGAAATCATTTTGCATCCATGTACAATATAAACTTTGTTTATTTTATCTATTTAATCGTATGTATTCTTTATTGAGTAATCTGTAGTTGTAATTAGTTTGAGTGTAATAAATGAACGAAAATATTGAGCTAAATAATTTTACGGAGCATTTTTCTAATTAATAAGAGGTCGAATAGGATATATTTTAATAATATTTTCTTTATATAATTTAATTAATGAATATTTTGAGGCAGTTCTGTTCATTTTGATTTTTAATAAAAAAAAAAAATGTTTGATTAATAGGAATAATTTCTACATTATTTTTGTTGAATTAATTAATATATTTATTGAAAATATCAATGAGATTATAGGATGATATTTGAATATTATAAATTTTTTCATAAATCTTTTTGAAATGGATATCATATTTATAAGTCAATACGATAGCATTGGACTTATCTACAAGTACGTTAATTACATAATTTGTACCAAGTTCATTTGAAATTCTGATAATAATTGTGTTCTGTATTATAGCTAAGCTATTAAAATTCAGGATTTTATTCTTTATATTATTTTTATTTTTATTAGTATTATCCATTAATAATTTATAACGCGTATGATTTTGATTAATACATTTTACGTAATCTATAACTGATTTATATTGTATTAAATTTTCATGAATTTCTTTAAAAGTCAATCGTTGATTTAAGTTCATTTTTTACCTTTATTAAAAAGATTTACTTAATTTTTATTAATAAATGTTTAGTATGTTAGTAATATGAAGTTTAAACGTGTGTTTACGAGGAAAATTACTTTGTAATAATTTATTTTCAAATTATCAAATTTATTATTTATTTTCTTCTATTTTTAAATCTATGTAGATCGTAGTTTTGCATGGGTATTGATAGGTATTAGTTTTTAAAGAAGCAATTTTTAAATATTTTATATTGAATTTTATTTTACTAATACCATCATAACTGAACTGTTTCTTAGTACCTATACAAAAATATATTTTATGTATTTAACCACATTTTCTCTGCTTGGCTTTTTGTTTTGCTTGCAGCGACAGTTTTATTATTAATCTGGACGTTGATGTATAAGGAATGAGTTTCAATATCTTACTGGTTTGATTAAAGTAAATATTAGTATTTTTTTATCATTCTTATAAAATATATTTATTTAACTTATATAATATAATACATATATATTTTATTTTTATATATTTACTTTTCAAGCACGAAAAAGTATATATTTTTCACTCATATAGATTGTTCAAATTCCAATAGAACGTCAAAATACGTATTGTAAACCGAATTTCGACTAGATTAGATTTTTTTAAAATGTACTCAAGATATCTTTATAATCAATTGTTTTAGTTAATTAAATATTTAAATTTTAAATAAAATGAATTTTTTTAAACTTTATGCTACTAATTTTACATTTTAAATGACAAAATGAAAAAAAGTACCATTTAAGATCTTTCGAGTGAATTCTAAAATATATTTAAAAGTTTTAAAAATTAATATTGGTGAACGTATTATGTCGGGCTGTTGGAATTAGAATAAGTAGTTTGTGACAAAATAAACCGCAGTTGAGAGGACCCATAATTCGATTCCAAACCCAGTATGTATATAATAAATAAACTAAATATTTTTTAGGTAAACATATTATATTAAGAGGGCGCAATAGTAAAAATTGAACTTTTTGAGTTTTACCTCACAGCTGATTTATCTATAATGCGATGAATTTTATGGATAAATAGTATATGAAATGCATGTTGAAAGTTGATATCAATTACACGATAAAATTTAATTGATTTTTACGGAAAAACATGTAAAATTCGTTCCTTTAATACGGCTTACCGAAACAATGAAAAGTCTAATGGTACTTATTATAAAAATGATATAGAAAAAGTGTACAGTGATACGTAAGAAGCCCAATTTCTGATATTATCATTTTAAAAACAAATAATTAAAGACGAATATTTATTTTTTTTTTTCAATAAATTATCAAAAATGGTTATAAATTATATAAAATAATCAAAATGTTGACTTCTCACATCTCGCTATATATTTCTCATCTATAACTTTAAAAATAAATATTTTTACTCAAAAACCATTTAGTAAATCCTACTATTGGAATAACTTTTACGCGTCATTGTAGGTTTTTTGTCATATTATTTTACCCTCTTAATCGATAGATCTTTTGTATTCAGCCCTAAACAGTGGATTTATAATTTACCTTACGATTCACTTTCATAATTCACGTACTATTCAAATAATATTATTTTACATTATTTTATGTTTAAAGATATTAAGTATTCAAAATTATATAAAACTTAAATTGAAAAATATTTATTTCAGTATATGTATTGCAAGTCTCCTTAATATAATATTGAAATATTCTGTAAAATAATTATAAAAGTAGTATGTTCTTATTTCTCAATTTAGCATTTGCAAAGCCTTTTATTATGATTATTACTTGTTTTTATTTTCTTCTCTCTATATATTTTAATATTATAAAGCTATGTAGTTACTTATGGACCTATGAATTTCATATTATAAATAATTACCAAACATTTATTTTTACTGTTATTATTTTTTATCAAAAAATAAAAAATAAATAAATTATAATAATAATGAAAAAATACAATATCAATATGTATTACGACAGAGTCAGTAAACCTAAATAAACCTTTTAGCTTATGAAATATTTCGCAAAAAGTTTCTAAATGATTTTTATTATTATAAATATTATAATAATTGAAATGTTTTAATATTGATATTGAGTATGATATTACATTACTTAGATGGAATATACGTTTTTTTTTAATATATATATTTTTAAATACTAAGCACATGATTATAAGTAAAACCAATATAAGTACAAATAATTGATTTTTAATTTATTTTCTTTATATCGCTGCTATTATATTATATAATATAATTATTATTATATTATTATTATATATATTATATTATATATATGCCATATATTCATATATTGCAACTTTTCTATTTTAAGTATTACCTTTTTTCCACCTTATTTAACCATAAACTATTTTACATTGCCGATATTTTTCGAAAACTTTGTGGTTATAATTTTCTGTGTTATAAAAATGACTGTCTACATTAAATGAGCATTATAGAATATAAGAGATTGAGTTCATTTTAATTTTCTTAAATTTCGTAAAATAATTTCGGTTAAATTTCAAAATCAGTGTTAATTTAGCTTTTTTTAAAAATACAAATTTTAATTGTAGCAAAAAAAATCTCGAAAATAATATGAAATATTTTATATTAATTAATATAATTAAAAAAATATTTTTATTTAAAAATATAATTAAATATATAATTAATTCAATTATATATTTATTATATTTTATAATTTGAAATTAGAGGCGAGTTGAACAGTTCAAAATTCGAAAAATCGAACCAAACATCAAGAGTGACGAAATTAAGTAGTTTAAAGTCGAATTGAACTGAACTTAATCAAAAAGTTTGAACTCGAGTACAAACACGAACTTGGACGAATTATTAATAATTAATAATTAACACAGGTTCGAGTCTTACATTCAACTATTTTTTTTTTTCATATTTACGTTGAGAATCCGTAGATTCACAAACAAAACTTTTTTTTTTTTTGCTTATTTTCGTTTATATCTCCCTTAATTATTTCTTGCGAACGACACGGGTTCCAATTCAACATTAAAACTATAGTTCAATTTGGGTTTAAGTTTTCCATTTGAAACCTAATTTGTTTAGGCACATATATTTTGAGTTTAGTATATCTCTATTTGAAATATAATATTATAAATCAATATATATTTCTAATGCAATATATTGTTATATATAACTTGTACCTAGCTTATCTATAACATTTAACTATAATAGTAGACTTCTATCTAGCACTCAATAAGCCTATAGGGATCAAAAAGTAAATATTTTTACCAAATATTTTTTAGAAAATCAACGACTGGTTTGTAGTAATTAATATGTCTAACATCGTTTTTTTTTTAATAAAATATATTTAAAATAGCTATTTTGAATTTTGAAACAAAAATTTATTTTTAGTTCCAAAAAAATAATATATAATAATAAATAAAGCACCTAATAATAATTAAAAAACAAAAACAAAAACAAAAAATTAAATAATGAATGGATCAAAAGTTATTACATTTATCAAGTTTTCATGTTACACTTTATATTTATATTACCAATACATTAAAAAAAAAATATATGGAATTTAAGTGAACTTGCACATAACTCGAAGTTCTACATTTTATCAATTATTTTTATGATGAACTAAAATTTAATTTTTTTCTTTATATATGTAAGTATAATGTTTCATACCCACCAATCTACAAATTAAATATATTATTATATATATTTAAATTAAATTTTTAATTTTGGAGATATACATTTGAAAATATGAATATTTTAATTTATTAATTTATTAAATATATTTAAACTGAGATTCTATTAGAGATATTTTAACACTAGACAGTTTGACTTATATTTGAGAATTTGTCTTAAAGTGATTACTGATTACACTTTAAGGAGCATTGCGATTGTCATATATTAAGGAGTATTATATTAGGACATTTTTTTATTCCTTTGATGGGTGGCTTTGTGCTTATTTGAATTAGTGTTAATAACACGTATTCACATTTATTAAAAAAAAAAAATTACACGCACCCGCGTGCCTTATGTGGACGATCTATTTTGTAACCACGAAAATACGTGTATTATTCACTCAAATTACCGATTCAAATTCCATCAAAACTTTGGAATGCGTACTGTTATAATAGATTTTAAAACACTATTTCCTTATAACGTTCTTGAGGTAATGATGTGTATCTTTTAAATAACGAGATTTTCGAATAGTGATAAGGCGCTTGTAATTAAGACACTTAAGTAATGTTGATGTGTAATCAACATCACTGCATCGAGCACCACTAGTTTCATCAGTATTCGTGCTGTTGTTTACCCGCGATGGCATTCAACTTATCCGCGTTAGACGTAGAAATTATGTTTAGCAGAAAAATTGAGCAACGGATAAATTTGAAAATTTTAGTGAAACTCTAAAAACCTTCAGCTAAATGTTTACATTTATTGACAAATATATATTATGGAGAGCTATTATATAATTTTCAAGTATTTTTGAGTGGAAGAAATGATTTAGTGATGGCCATGAGTAGGTTGAAGACCAACCATATTTGGGTCTCACAAGAACTTTAAAACCTGACGAAAATTAACGATATTGTGAAAAATGACGACTAAATTAGTGACCCAGGGATAAATTACAAATGAACCTTATTGTCTACAAAGTTTGATTGCCTTCAGCCTTAATTCTGGAAAAATTACTCCTGGATCTTGTATCAAAACTATGTACCTTAACCGTAAAGCAGTTTGTGGCCAAAATATAACTCTAGTGCTAAACTATGTTCTTCATATTTACAAGATTTTACTTTATGTGACATTTATTCGATATATTCAACTCCACGCAATTACCAATTACAAAAAATATGTTAAATGGGACATTCTAAGTTAGTTGGTGAAGCAAAAATAGAAATTTCAAGACATTCACGGGTGAAATGCAGCACGAAAACTAAAGAAACTGGTATTGTTCGGATGATCTGTTATTTAAAATCTAGGAAAACATCAATATTACTGTATAAACTACAGGCGCATTATTGCTAGTTCGAAAATCTCGTTATTTAATAGCCATCACACTTTGTATATATTGTAATATCGCACCAAGAACATTTCAAACGTTATTTCTATAGATTATTAAATATTTGTATTATAATAATTGTAACACGGTTATGAATATTAAAACCACAATTATTACAATAAAAAATGAATCATATACATTGTACGATATGTAAAGCAAGTTCTTAAGAACACGAAAACGTATTAAAAGTTAACATCGGAGTGAATATATCGTCTCGATTTAAAGGAATTAGAAACAGCCATTTTTGGCGGACCCGAGGCCAATATGTATATTATTTTTGATTTTAATAAAATCCAATCTATAGGTACTCGCGCACTCGTTTTCAAATATTTAAACATTTATCGTCGCTACTGATTAATATAAAATTATTTCGTTATTATTTATCACGTTTTTCATAGAGCCAAATGCTTGCACAATCTACGGGATTAAACCAAGTACCATCCCGAAGCTTAAGCGTTCCCCGAGGTATCGTTGCATGTTATTTGATATTAGTACGTACTTGTATTAAACGTTTTAAAACATTCTTGTACCTAGTATATTATTTAAGGTACTGCGTAAAAATTCTCTAAGCACAGGTGTACACGGTAATGCAATTTTTTATGGAATTTTTAGGGTTTCATGCAATTTTCCGTGGACGTTTTACCATCGTTTCAAAATTTCGGTAATGATTGTAGGTGAATTATTTATAAAATCAAGTAAATATATATATATATACAATTATTTAGAATAATTTTAAACAAATTCAAACGTCATATTAAACATTTTAATTTTGTCACAGTTAGAGGAAAAAAACATAAAATACATAATACCATTTAATATAATATTTAAAATTGAAATTTTTTTGAAAAAGTCAATATTAATAAATATCATTTTATATATAATATTATTTAATATTTTTAAATAAAAATCAATAAATATATTTTAAAAAAAATATTATAAGTAACAACTAGATTCGACCGTTAGTTGATACTTATAATCTTTTATTGAATACTCTCGGCACACATATATAAATATTTACTAATATTATATAAGTGCTATCAAAAACATGAATTTACAATCGTTTATATATAAATTCGGTAATATTTTAACACCCATTGCTTGAATTGATGATGGATGTAAAGCAGAGTGGTAAACTTTTTATTTTAATAAGGATACTATATATCTTCCAATTTCTTCAAATGGAATGTGATAGTTAGAACTTTTTTATTAATTTATACAATTAAAATTGTTGTCATTAAAAAAAAAAAAATTATACTTAAAATAGATACTGTTCGAAAATACAAAAGACATTTTGTAAGATAGTAAATTGTCCTTATTTCCTATTGGTTTTCGTCAACCACTTCTATTTTTTCAAATTCAAATACTGAATATGCTGACCAAAAGTCCTAAAATACTTCGATTATAATATTGTGACAATATGGGAAATTAAATAAGAGTTCAATGTCGAAACACGCTAACCGCAGCCAAAAATCTAAAAAAAATAAATTATTAATGTATGATTATTATACATTGTACACAAAATAAAAAAATATGAAGTGGATATATTTTTACTACAACGAGCCGTTTTTCAGTGCCAAAATAATGTTAATATTTTCTTGTTTCTCTAGTTAGTTTTACGGGATTGTAGAACGAAACGTTAAGTTTGTTATATGCAACAAATAATTTTGATATTTATTCGTTTATTTTTTCGCCTCATACACCCTCCCCCCGAAGTATATTCTCATAACTGTTAAACTCGATTTAAAGAGATTAAAATGGATTTTTGTATAATGGCATTGTGCCATGTATAAGCTATACCACTGCGAAAAAAAACCCCCCACTAAGGGAACCTGCAAAAAGTTTTGAATTTCGGTTAAAGTCGAAAATAATACAAAAATACGAGTTTTTACGTAAATTAAATTCAGAATTCTCGACCACGAAGAAATTACTATAAACGAATCATTTTTAATTCTTCAAACAACCCAATAATATAATCGATATTTAGAGTTCACAATATGTTAATATTCATGTTAAAATTTCATTCGTATTAGATCTGACAAATGAAATAGCATAATATGTTCTGTTGTATATTTTTAAGTATTTTTTATTTTTTCTAATAAATACAAGAACTTCGCACTACAATTCTTATATTATATATATAAATATATATATATATTTTTTATAATCCAAGATCGTTATTTTATAAATTAATTTAAAAAAAAAAAAATGTCGATGTAGTAGAAATGTTTATTAATATTAGGTGTAGGTCTCTATTTCACGTGAAGTTGATTTCGCGTGATCACGTGAAATTAAAATTCATGTACATAATCACGTGATTATGTACGGAAATTGTTCGTTTTGGTATAAAAGAAACCCCAAGAACGGACTTGGGTCGTCAGCAAAACGAGCTGTACACTAAAATATGTTACATACTAAAAGCGTTACATTTTTTATGTAGTATATATCCGAATTTTGAATTGCTCATAACTCGAGGGGAAGTGAACCAAGCTTTTCGCGGTTTTGGCTACCCCATATTTTGCTTAATACCTCTATCTCAGTGGCGTACACAGGGATTTTCTATGGAGAGGTGAATGAATATATTTTTTACAAAGTTTACTTCTAACCTCGAACCATTATACAGTTTACCAACTAAAGCTTACACAATAATATAAAATAAAACATGTCATTATCATTAAAAGAAAATACAATTGATAAAAAATATTTTCATAACAAAAACACAATAAAGGCGAAAAATTATAAACGAAAAAAGGTCGAGGGGGATCTATCCCCCATATCACCCCTTTGTACGTCACTGCCCTATCTATAAGTGCCCATTAGGGGGTAGGGGAGAATTTTGGCCAATCCATCGAGTCATGAGCAATCCAAAATTCGGGTTTGGACTACGCAAAAAATAGTGATTTTTAGTATGTTATATATCCTAGTGTACAACACATTTTTTCAACGGTCCGAGCTCGTTCTAGATGTTATTGAATGCACTAAAATTTTGAACACTCCGAACGTGTTTAAACTCAATCATGTTCAAAATTATTCATTGCTAACGAAATATTCTCCTTTATCGCGCGGTAACATTTATTTTTTGACATATTTTTATTAACAATTATATTATAATATTGTATTTTATAATATTATCACTTTTATAAGTACCTGTGTATTTATACATAATTCCGTAGTCCGTATAGGTACACCCACTGAACCAAATATGTCTGTGATTTGAATAAAAATATAGATTAATTTAATAATATATGGTTGTTAATATACGTCCAATAAAATGTTTGTTGATTTAGAAATAAAATATTGGTTAATTTAACAGTAAAATAACAAAACGTATTATTGATTTAACAATATCTTTTATCAATGTCTTGAGTAAAATTGTCCAATTGAATACCAATTTATTTAAATTAACAAATATTTTCTACAGTTTTTTGAAGTTTGCTAAAATTTCAATTATTTTCATTAACAATAAATAGTCCCTAGGTACTAAATAACATAAATTAATTTTTTCTAAGAAAAAATATCATTCTTAGTATCATTATATTTTTATCAACTGAATCATATTATCAATTTTAGATATTTATCATTTTTTATATCGCTGTAATGTTAATTGGCAAGAAATAAATTTGAATTTTAACAAACTTTAATAATTGTTTAAAAATGAATGGTGTAATTAATAATTTAAAACACTAACATTTTTTTTAAAAATGTATTTATAAATTTATATATATAAAATTAAAATATAAAATAATTAATAATGCATATCCTTCATGTGATTTCACGTGATTGACTAATATTCTCAATCTATATATTACAATATGGTACATTGGTATTATTACATAATGGCACAATATATTTCACTTATCAATAGTTTTGTTAGTCTTAGAAGTTATGAAATCTCTAGAAATTATAAGAAACTTCTAATTTAATAAAGATATATTAAATAGATTACCTAGTTAAGTATATTGCTTTCTATAGAGTTTTACATTTTCTTATTTAATATTGTTCATTATTACTAAAATATTGATCTCCAAATCAAAATTCTTCAGCGTCCAGGTTTTTACTTATAACACGATGTATTATGAATAAATAATAAGTCGTGTATGTAATTTTTTTTAAATACGAGTATTAACCTAAGGTCAGGGTGATTTACAATATTATTAAAAAAAACGTAGTAACAGTGACAACCAAATTTGTAAACAAACTACCGGTGCGTTATCGGACATTCACAAACGACGAACGCAAAAAAGGTTGTAAAAGTAAAAACTGAATTTCAAAACCACATATCGTACTCAGAAAAAAAAACAACATAAATTTGGAGTTATGGACTTAGTGCCTCCGGCAATCCCCCCCCCCCAAAAAAAAAGCATAACAAAACTCCACCTTTGTGGTAAAACTACACGTTTTCCATAATTCGTTTTAAAACTTTTTGGAATTACAATTATAACGAGAGACCACAAAACGAAAATATATTATATCAGAAATAATTACCAGTGATGACTGATATAACGAAAACACTGAATACACATGTAACCGCAGACGGACAACAAGCTAAAGAATTTTATCACATTAAAACAAATCACAATCTAGCATAATTAATATAAAATGATGAAAAATTTAAATGCAATTTCCATTTTATAGTTTATATTATTATTATTAAGTGTAAATAAATCGTTTGTTTTTATTTGAACACATATCAATAATATACAGGTCAGACTTGTATTATAATATGTAATTATGACCGTGGAAATTACAGAATTACAATTACATTAATCTAATATATAGAGTCAGAATTAAAACAAGTAAGTAAGTAATGTTTTAAAGATTTCAGTGATTTATTTTTATTGTCTGCAATTCTAATTTAGATTAAAAATTTATCACAAAATAATTTATTTAAAATTTTCAAGAAGATTATTAAAATTTCGATAATTATGAAAAAGCGATCGAGGAAAATATGTACATAGGTACCTAATTGTAATGTCATTAGTTGTAACTAGTGATGGAAAACTATATCTATAATTCGATACGATATGGATATCATGACTAATCAATGATACCGATATCAATATATGATTATCTGATTTATTGCGATATCGAAACTATCATTATTTTAATATTTCTTCTTTTTCAATTTAATTTATCGATACTAAGTTCAACGCTTGAACAACAATGAAAAATCGTGTATATACAATATTAGGGAAAAATCTGTTGGCATTACTGTTTTATGTTTATTAAATATTTATTCCTATGGATTTTAGTGAAATACTATTGTGAAAAACTGAAATACAGTGATGCATTTAAAAAAAAAAAACTTACAAATCTGAATGACAAATTGATATGGACAATACATTTTTTAATTTTTTTTTTTTTAATAGATAATTAATTCAATAAATTTCATACGGTATTGATATGAATAATTCGACAGAAATGGTAATATCACGATAGAATATCGCCAAAGGTTGAACGATATAGATATCTGAAATAATATCGTTGCACATCACTAGTTGTAAATGTATTTTAATAAATTGTAGTGCCATACCTATTTTATGTATAGGCATATTAACTAAGTTTACTACGTCTTCATCATACTCTGTCTATTGAACAGGGGCGAAACGTCCTATGAGACAAAGATACAGTGTCTACCAACTTTAATATTTGAAGAATTGTTAATAATATATTTAATTTCGAAATGAAAAATTTGGTATAAAAATAAATAAAAAACATGATATTATTAAATAATTTTTTCTTTTATCCAACTCATTGCGTATCCACTGCGTAATTTATTCTAAAACTGTACAAAAATAGTAGTTGAGACAGCGCCCGAGGCTGTCTCACATTTTTATACGTGATCGATACAGTGTGGGAGTCCCGTGAGTGCGTGGGTTTTTTGTATGCACAATTCAACGGCGGTTGGAGACACTGTCCCAACACGGCGGCGACCGGTTCCCACCACACTACCAACCTACGGCGGCGTGGCGCGTTTTATCACAGAATCGCCACTGCTTTCGAAATACTTATTACAAGATGTGACATGCACAAACATAGTATTGTGAATGAAAAATCACAATATTACCTGTTAATACACGTAACTTCTGATTGTTATCATAAAGTTTTTAAATGAAAATTATGAGATAACAAAAGTGATTATCGAAAATATAGTATAAATAGGAATGCATGGTATTCTAAATTGCATAGTACACGGGACAACAGTTATATTCTGTCTTTTTGAACGTGCACTCTGTTTCAGATAATCATAATATAACAATTTATATAGTGTTGTGAATAATATTGCATTGCAGTACGGGATGTATTATACGATCGTTCAACATACATAATTTTGCGATATACTGCAGTCTATAGTTCTTATAGTACGTACGCCTAAACCGTTTGCTCTTGATGATGATTATATTATTATTATCGTTGTGCGAATTGTCGCGGAGATTTGTCTTAAGCTTGGGTTCAATGCACACACGGATCAATTGGCTCGTTTATGACGAGCACCGACAACAATTCATCGTCAATATCTGCCGTATGCACATTTCACTACATATAATATGTGAGTGGACGATTTATAACCGCAATCATTTCCGTATCTACCTACCCCGTATGCATAAGTTGTACACAAACGGTCCGGTAAGTGCGAATGCGATTACCAAAATATTTGTTCACCGAATAATATCTCGGATTCCTTTATCACGCCTTCAAAAAAAACAAAAAAAATTGTAATAATAATCTCGATGAATAAAAAACAAAACACGTAGGTTAATTAGTTAATTAATTATAAATGCGTGCGTATATAATTTGTTTGTTTTTTTTTTTTTTTTTTTTTTTTTGTTGAATTACGAGTGTACTTTTGTGGAAATGCAATACATTACTACTCGCATGTTCTGTCACCCCCTCCCCCCCATTTTTTTTTTTTGTGAATTCCATTCTTACTAAAAACTTAACACATAACGCATTTTAAAAAATGAACGTAACATTGCATTAAAATCGCATTTTTATAAGTTATTTTAATTAAACTGTGTATGGGCTAGTTGATATATGTTTTGGATAATTTTAAATTGTAAGGTCGTGATCAGAAATGTGATAAATTTTATTTGTCCAAACCTATAGTTCATGATCTACGAGTACATCTCTCTTAATATCTATAGAATCACATTTTATACATGTAAAAATAAACATTATTATAATTCATAATAAATTAATAATTCGTCTAATAACGATTTTGATGAAATACCTAATTGTTTGGTTATTCAATATTATTAAATCTTTTTCTGTATCGAAGTTTATACTGTGATTACATTCTAAGACGTGCTTAGCGAATCTATATTTAGGAGATTATTTTTTTTAATTTGTTTTCTGAAATAAGTTGCTTATATCGAATTTTCAAACTTCTAATTGTTATTTCGATGCTAAATGTACCTAAAATACATTATTTATTAACACAATCGGTTATACAAGACAAATTAAAGGTTTAAGCATAAATAAATACTAAGTATATAAAATAATGGGAAATAATTATAAACTGTTAACAAATATTAAACAGGACTTTCTCTTAGCATATTTCGATTTATTTTTTGTTTCAGTTAAAAAAATAATAATAATAAACAGTCCTACTCAAATTCCGAAGTGTCGATTGTCTACACCATAAGTTGGATCTGGTCAACTTAAATACTTTATGAGCCATTTTATTTTTGCGTCTAATTATTCATAAATATTTGTAATTATTTTGTTTATTCCCAACATTCCCAAAATAGTGTTTTTATTTATATTAGTATTGACCAATTTTTGTACAAAATTTTAGTGATTTCTTACTAATATTTGTAACAAAAATATATCAGTACTTCAATAAAAAATCAAAATAAAGATAATTATAAAGAAAAAAATGGAATAATTCATACATCCTTAAAATCTAATATGTTTATAGAAATATGTATAATAATACAATATGTACATGAATAACGAAACAAACTTGTAATTTATTCGAATAATAGTATTTAAACACAAAATTTTACTTGATATTCAGTACTTTTTTTTTAAATACATTTTATTTATAAGATACAAGTAGGTACTTATAAGTACCTAGTAAATATAAGTTTTTTCTGTCCTAGTTGTAATTACAATTAAAGATTAAAAAACAGTATACAATTTTTTATTTTTATAATTATCTATTTTATTCCACTTTATAATAAATCTTTCTAACGTTTCTAAGCACCTATAATGCCTTAACAATACATCAATAATACACCTTATTTATTGATTTTAATATTCTATATAAATTGTATTATACACGTAAAAAAAATGATTTAAAATACTTTTTAAAGAGTAGTTTTTAAATAATTTTCCCGATACATTTCAAAATCCACCATGTTTTATTGTTTTAAACACTTATAAAAAATATTAAAGTTTTCTTTACAAGTCTGTTAAATCGTAAGTAAATATTTTACCGAGTAAAATATAATATTACATTTTCAGTTAAATATGATTTTCAATCTTCTCATTTAAACTTTGAAAATAGTTGCTATTACACAATTCATTAAAACTCACCAGAATGCACTAAACTGTGGACAGTTCGTTGAATATTTAACTAGGTGCCTACACATTTAATACAAATTTTAGTAGAAAAAATTATTTTTTTAACAAAAACACAAAGAAAAAAAAACAATGTATGCAACAAAGGTTAATATACAATTTCGTAGAGGGTCTTAAAAAATAGCAGTGTATAAGCACCTCCTATACAACTAAACCAAATTAATTAAAAAAATATATTAGCATTAGATGGTAGAATATTTCAGAACGAGTAAAATAGAGACATGGTGTACATATAGTAGTAAATACAATAAAAACAAAAACAAAAAAAAAGCCAATATACACGTTAAATATCGATGACAACATATTGATATTTATATACTGCGACATGCATATTATAGTATAGTAATTTGTTCCATGAAAATTGTATTAAAATAAAATATTATATTGTGTATTTTCCATAAATGAATCTGATAATATATGTTTGGCACGAAAAACTAATCGTCTATATCTACGGCTGGTTCTTTGCAGATATAACCGTATTTTAATTTATATTATATATAATAAATATATTTTTTTGTTTTTTTGTTTTTTTTTTTTTTTTTTTTAGGGGGATGTTCACGATTTTGGGCACTATCCAAGTGAGAAACTAAATAATAATAATATAAAAACGAATAACAATTTTAAAATAATTTTTTTAATACTGTTGTGCGGTACTCGTTAATATGATTTTAACTTGCGTTTTTATTTTTATTTATTTTTTTTTTTTTTTTTGTTTAAAATTAAAACACTTAAAATGTGAAATAAATATCGAAAATTTCGAAAATCCTCTGTATTTATATTATCTAGATTTGATTATAATACCGTCAATTTTATTCCTAAATATTAACGGATCAATGATATTTTAAACATTATAATTTTTTGAAGGTTAATACAATATAAAATATAATTTACTGTATATCAATAAGTATACAAATTAATATCAAATGCATACTATCTTTTTGTCAATAATGGTAAACATTTTTGGTAATATATTATCGTGACGAAATAAATTGTTTTATTTTTTATTTATTTATTTTTTTACCAACGATGTCAAAACTTATTTGTGTACCGAAATTAACAACTAAGTGTCAAAATGTATTCAATATTTTCATTTCAAAATTTAAAGGTTGTAATTGTTTAGATAATTTTTGTTAAATTTGTTCATAAGTTTTAATACAATTATAATTTATAATATCTTTTACATGATATAATTATTAATAAATACTAGTATATTCAAGTTCTTTCATTTCATCTTATTTAGAAATTTTTAACGTTTAAATTATGATGTTTCGAAAAAATATTTACGAGTATATATAAGTAGTAATAATTTATTCAATTATAAAAACTATATTGATTTTCTTTTTCATTTTTTATTAACGATCTCTCATTAATGAAAATGATTAATTCAAACATAACTTCTGAAACGTTAATAATAACAATTAAGAGTTACATTAATACCTATTGTACTTTTCAAAAGTTTTAACAAACAGCAGCATTTTCGGCACAACAATACGACTTGTATTATTCTGAAAAATTATATTAAATTATTAAAATGAATAAATAATGCAATAACTACAAGCTGCGGATAGCTTAATAACTGTATAATAATGTTATATTTTAAGTAGAAGTGGAAAAAAGACAAAGTAACGTATTAATTTAATTTGTTTGCACAAAATATAATTCTCAGTAAATTATTTTATATTTTTACTCTTTGGTTTTTTATTGGAGACGAGAATAATATAATTATTGAAATTTTAAAACATTTAAATATTGACTTAAATTAACAATTTACACACAATCTTGTATATGTTATCGTTATAATTAAACTCTATACATTTTCATGGAGATCGTTTATTTGATTTGGTGATTTTTGAAATCCAATATTGACTGAAATATGGTATTTCTAATAATTGTTACATTAACAGTGAAAGGAACTGGATTAAAAGTAATCTAACTGGCGTGAGACTGATTATTAGTCTAAAATAAATACACCGAGATTTTAAATAACACTCGTTTGATGAACCTCTAAAAGAACTTGAAACCTGTAATTGACAAGATTAAAACTCTATAATTTTGCCCTTACTTAATATTTTTTGTAGGTTTGGAGTGTGAGAACCCGTTCAAACTAGAAGATTCAGATATAAAAAAAACTTCATGTTTCAACTTATGAAGTAGTTATAATGTTTTAATAAAGGATAAATTAATTGAATATAATACTATATAAAAAAGTTTTAAAATAGTAATGTGAGATTAATTTAAACACTATATAAATAAAAAATATGAAAACCGTTTCAAAAGTTTTTTGCCAGTATTTTTACGTTGTTCAAGATAGTATTACGAGTATTACTAGTTTCAAAATGTATTAAACAAATTTAAGAATTTTTCCACTACGTGTTTAGCATGCTATTATAGTGGTTATAATGTAAGACGTATTCTACACAACGATGTTTGTATAAGCTAAAGTTTGATTGGAAATTTCTAAAAGTTTCCGTTCAGACTCAAAATGCGAGGAGATATTATCTAAGAATTATTTCGAGTTCTACGTAGATTTACGCTACAATACGTTTCCTGAAAACACTAAAAACCATTCAGTTATTTAATTAACATAATATACATATAGTAAGATTATGATGTAAATAACTTTTGAAAATTGTATGTAAAAATAATCAAAAATAAAATACAATTTTTCAAGATAAAGATTGAACTCTTTAACTACTGAGATAATTAATTTTCTTATAAAACCACTACATTTGATTTTTTTAATTTTGTATTTTTTTAATGTATTATTTTCAGTTATAACATATTTAAACTGAAAATCTATTCAAATAATTGAAAAAATAACGTTATTGACTAAGTTATATTATATATATATATATATACCATTTTTCGCATTTGGCTACAGATTCTTAAAAATCCTATTAGGTAAATGATAAAATTGCATGTTATATAACACGAAAATTACTATGAGAATTTATGTGGCTAATAAAAAATACGACGTAATTATACATATTGCTAAAGTAAATATTTGGTGTAAATTTCATGTTTCAATTCATAAAAATTTTCCGTCTTTTTGGTAGTTTTAAATATTAAAAGTATGGCATATATATAGTCAGTAAACAACCGTGATTAGTTTATTTTTAATTTATAACAACATTTTGTGATATTTCTCTTATAAAAATTTTATATTTTATAGATTAAAATTTTAGAGAAATACACGAAGTATACAAATCGCAGCCTTAAATTAAAATGGTTCTATCGAAAAATGTTCAATTTTTATGAAGAACGTTTTTAAGAGGACTCAACACATGTGATAAGGGGTTCTGTATAGAAAGTTTTTATGAACATTTAAGAAAAATAAAAATCTAATAATTTAAAAATATTCAAATACATGTTAAAAGCAACTTAAAAATAGGTCTGTGTCAGTACTACTTTTTACTGTTGTGTATAATTATAATATTTGTTAACGAAACCGTTAGGTATATAAGAAAAATGTATTATCGGCCTGTAGTTGCAATTAAAAAACCAAATTGTTACCTACACAATATTGCAAATAAAATTATCAGTGTTCTACTTTTTCTAACTTCTTCTAATTGTTATGCCATTTATGAAAATCTCCTAAAAAATGATTTTATGTTTTTAAAATTTACGATAGTAGAACCTAAATCATTTTATCTACAATACTGTATCAACATTCGGTATTTTAACTATAACTATAGCCTGAGAACAATTTTTTTTAGAAAATCAGTTTTCTAAACGCATGTATGACGTCCCCTTATGATTTATTTGTGAATATTTATTTATCACTTTGAATAAATTTTCTATAATAAATTCCAAAAAATAAATCAAATTTTTTATAAAATATAACATGTAATTATATTACCTATAATTTTTAAAATTTAAAGTAAAAAATTGTTTATATTAAGAACTGTAAACACTTATATAATTACATATTTTTATAATTTTGATCAGTAAGACTAACATTGTAAAATTAAATATGTGAATTATTAAATCAGTATATACTTTTCAGCTATTGTTTTGAAATAATTATTTTGTTGACTAGCAATAATAATTGAATGATTAAACATTAAGTGTGTTCTTTTTCTCAAAATTATATTTAATAAAAAAATTAACTAAAACACGCAAAACTTACAATATTATTTGGCACGTCATAAAAGGTTCTGTCTAACGAAAGCCAAATTATTGGATTTATAAATTTCAAAGACATAAAACCTTTTGCTTTTGCTTTTTATTCATTATTCGTAAGATTTAAATAATTTATAGCTTCAAAATTTAAAGCATTTAAAACTTAATACGAATGCAGAAAAAAAAAAAACTGAAAAAAAAATAAAGAACCTAATTTACTCTAGGACCACGAGATATAGCAAACACAGCTATTTGGAAGTGAGACAAAAGTTGTTACTACTTTGATAACTACTAGAAACATGAAAATAATAATTTATCCATGTCGTCTTTGAATATTATCAAAACCGATTGTTTATTAGCCCAGTTTATAATGTATAACAAACAGTAACATTTTAGGTTAACTTCATTCGAAAAATAATGTACAATATAAATTTGATTTATAACACTCAAAACAAACTCACTACCACGATGATTGAATTCAAAACTCCAAAATATAATTCAAAACCATCAAAATTATACAATGACAATAATATTAATGAAAATGTTCGTGATTCGTTAAAAATCGTTAATATACCTCGAGCAGTCACATTTTCACTCAAAATATAATTCGAAGAAGAATATTTAAACATAATCTTTGTAAATATAATTATGATTACCTACTTCAAGCTCAAAATTAGGTATAGGACGAAACTTCAAAACGTAACACACTGAAACCCCAAAATTGTTCGTAGTTATTTATTCTGAAACAAATAAGTTTTGTATATGTCACTTGTATAATATTATTTTATTAACGATTTCACAAGTACATTTGTATGTATTTTACAGACAAGAATTTGGTAATTCAAATTTTTTTCAACCATCTTGTATTTATAACACTATGTAAATAATTTTCATTGGAATGCATTTATCTAGAAAAGGGTAAAACATTAATTTATAATATTGTGTACGTGTACTGTTTTTGTCTGTAGGGTTGTCCTTATTTAATTTGGACATGGTAAATAGCCATATTTCACACAATTATGTAAACGGATATTTTTTTTTACGCCATGCATGCTTATTTCAACACAATTCATGTAAATATTAACATTATAAATAGAGAAATTACAAAAATGCAATAAAACATTAATATAAAAACGTACATAATTATTTCATAAAATTATTTTTCAAAAGGCCAACGGCTGCATCTTAAAACTGTTTGTATCGCATTGATAATTCTATATCAGTATCATTATTATTAATATCAAGGTCATAACCATAATAATTATTATTATTATCCGTATTTATACCTTACGTATTGATTATATATACATAATTAATACCTAGATATATGAATTATACGTTAACCAAGTAATCGTATCAAAATATTAGTAGACGTATATAAATAATAATTTTTTGAAATAAAATAATTAGGAACAAATCCACTATAGTATATAATATAATATCCGATATTAAATTTTTTCTAATTGATTAGGAAACACGACTTTTGAGTTTTTATTTTATTAAACATAAACAGAGAACATAACGGTTGTATAGCTATAACGAACAAAAGAATAAAATGTTTATAATTATTATTATTATTTTCTTAAATTTTCAAAGGAATTGCTCTTCTTTTTTTCACGGTTATAATCTGGTACTAATTACTTAGAAATATATTGGCGAAAATCCTTCAACGGTTATACTTACCAGTTACATTTCAATATTTTCGCCAATGGTTAAATTATTTAATTGTTTATACTACGAAATCCTTTACGATAATTATGGATTATGAATTATTTGAGGAATCGTATATTTTTTAACGCATTCAAATATTATTATCTATTTAATTATAAACGTGAGTTGCAATAGTATCGATTTCTGAAATCACGGCTTTTTATATTGTACTAACGTACATAAATAATGACAGTATTATCATCGATAATAAAAAGAAAGAAATAAATGTAATTTTAATACCCGAAACGGTTCACACATTAATAAAAAACTAATACTCATTCTCAGTGTATATTAATATACATATTTTTTTATTTATTTTTTTTTTTTTTAAATTTAATGCACGGAAGATAAAAAAAAAAACACTGAAAGCATTGAAAACGTAGGAGATTGAATAAATGGCCTGTAGCCAGTTACAGAAGGGCGTATAATATGATCTCAGATTTATTTTGCGAAATGTTCAGACTAAAATATTTTTCTTAAAACACTACGTCATTCGTCGATCAAGTGCCGAGTCGGTGTATTTTATTATAAATGTGCGTTACATTTCGAGGACTCCAGAAAAATCATAATTGTCTATGGTATTATTGTATACAATTAAATAAACGTGCAGTTATACGACATATTGACAAAATGACACATGACATAATAATATATGTTCAATTTCATCATGTTTTTTCGCAGATATAGTCGACGTTCCTAATCTAGCTGTAACACCACCGTTATACACCGATTGCAATATATTGTAGGTAATTTCTTAAATTACTTTTACAGATTTTTCTTTTTCATAGAAACGGATAAATTTAAAAAAAAATGATTTAAAATTAAACGAAATTTCTTTTACTCGCGATATATTCTAGTCTTTGTTTTGCTCGGTGGGTAGTAAATCCCTTGCAGTAAATTTTATTGTATATGGCTGCGGAAAGCAAATAATTGGACTGTTCTTTGAAACTTTTCCGATCGTCAAATCCCCTAAAAAAGTATTAACTTTTTATGTTTAATACTCTATGTACATACAGCCATACGAATATATTCTATAATCCGTTAATGTTTTATTTTCAATCTCGGAATAAAAAAAAAAATTCGCTTGTATTTTTGAAACGATATATAAAACACTGATTTTTAAAATATAGTATATAAGTCTCAAAAAGGCATGCGATCACAATAGGTTAAGGCTACCGACATAAAGAACGAAGGTATTAAATAATTGATTAGCTAAAAACGAGTTCAATACGGTCATCTAAATTTTAAAAATACAACTGTATTTCGATGTAGGTTAGTGTATGTAGGCTATGGGGTAATGTGTATAGGGTGATCATTATTTTGTATTTGATAATACAGTTTTTTTTTCCAATACAATACATCAGTGTTCATATTTTTTTAAATAGATAACGTGTTTAATTTTTGACAATAATTATTTAATATATATATATTAATTATAATTTGCTTAATCACGTACACACGTATATACAATTAATAATATAATTATACATTTTGCGTTCCACTTATACATGGAAATAAAAATAAAATATTTTTTATTTATTTATTCGAAATTTTCCATCTATGAACATATTTTTATTTAGTATGCAGATTTTTCTACGAATTTCACTAGTAATTACATATATAATAATAAATTGAATGATAAATTGATTTTTAGTATTCTATATAAATAGAATACATCAATTATCCAAAAATTCATTCAATTGATCATCCAATAAAAATATGTTTCAAATTATCGATTATTAGATTAATCAATTAATCGATTATTCGAATACTCGATTATTTACTTAATTAATAATCGTTGATTCTCCCAGATGATTTTAAATAATCGATTAATTCAAATAAAAATAAAAAATAATTTTTGAAAAAAAATCTCCTATCCCTAGTGTGGATATACTGAGTTTATTGAGTAAGATACTTACTGTATCTGATAAATAATTTATTTCTAAAACCATTTTGAGCAGAAATTTGGCTTAAAAAGATTTATATTATTAAAAATTAATATTGACTATTAAATATCTCATTAAAAAAAATCAGTTACTATAACAACAATTTATTTTTAATTTGTTATATCCTCCGCATTTATTAAAATATATTAAATGCTGCATACATTACATAAAAGGCGCTTAAAAAAACTACCAGAAATATCGAAAAATGAACTCTTAAAGTACCAACTAGAACCGTTTTGCAATCATACAATCTCTTTACTTCAAAACTTTTACTTAACACTTTCTACCCCAAAATAATGTATACCGACATAATAGCAAACATAAAACACATCATCTTTGTATCATATTCCTTGCTTCACACAGAATCTAATATTATAAAATATGCAGTAAAAATCTGCAAATGCTCACAATATGTATTTATAAAAAAACCGACAACGTTTCGAAAAAATGCCCTAAAGACTTTTTAATTTAATATTCAGACATCACGAAAGATATTTCTATGGAATCAAAGTGCTTCTAAATACTTTTCAAACAAATATGCAAATATATTCAAAATTATTCAATTAAAAAATTAATTATTTAAAAAATTATAATACTCTTATAAAATTATAAATAAATATATTATTAATAAAATAACAAAATATATATATATATAAGAAAAATTAATATATATTATAAAAAACAATATGTACCGCAAGTATTAAAAATAAGGTTATTAGTAAGAACTAATATCGACCGTAAATCATTAGGTTACAAATGGATAAACCTGATATTTTAGTTACCTATTATTTTTTACAATATATATTAATTATACTTTTATACCTATACAGTTCAATCGCTGATTTCAAAAAGGAGACATGTCCAATTTTTGGCAAAATGAGTTAGTAACGCCATTTTGTTCCTAACATCTATGTATAATCTATCTAAAATGTCCTGCAGTTGCATATGAGAAAAAAATCAAGATTAAATAATAGTTAAAAGCAAAAAGGAGTTTTCTCCAGGACATGTTTCGTTTTTACTCTCATTATGTATAGTGTATACCTATCGATTATGTATACTTTTCCCGGCAATTTTGTATTTACTCTGCTGATAATGAACTTTTCATAGCTTTTATCATCATTGATATGTTTATTACTTTAATATATGCTTCTATATATATATATATCAAACTACCTTATCATTCCTGAAGATTTAAGTTGAGTGCAGAAAGGAGACATATCTAGGGAATAAAAATGGCTGCTGTGGACATATAAAAATAGTAAATTTGATTCAAACATGATATTTCTCCTTAGAAAGGTATTAGAAAATTTGTATACATTTTTCAGAATGTTGGACGTATATGAATTCATTGTAAACAGTTTTTTGTGTCTCCTGTAAAATTTGGTTTTCTGGGCATGTCCCCTTTTTGAACTCGGCGATTCGTATATTGTTATTGATTATAATATATATTTATTTTAAATACCTATGCAAATAATAAAGTCCCGAGCTCTGTAATAATCGCACATGACGCCTGAAAAATATTATTCTAAGCTCAGGACGAAAAGTCCCGAAGGAGACATAAAAACGTTTCACTGGATCCAAATTTTGCTAGTGAAACAATATTCTTGTTCTTATGTGTGTCGAGAAACATTTAAAAATTCTCTTTATATCCGTTACTAGAAAGTGAACAATAATAATCACATTCTTTTCGGTATACCAATTATAGTGGCGTTGTTAGATTATATCCCTGGTGAATATCGTATAGGAGAATATAATATTTATAGTATATTATATAGAAGAAGTTTGTGCTAACCGATCACAGGAACGCGTTGACTGTATTTCGGATTTGGGTGTGGTAAGCCCGAAGTTTAAACTCGGTCAGCGGACAGAGTGGCCGAGCTTAGGATGATCTCCAGAGACTAATATCACTATCGCCTTTGTGACTACATCGTGACATAATGTAAAACGTCGATAATACCACGTGTTGCACTGCGATCAACTGTATACTATAGTCACGTACTGACCGTGTCATTTTTACTTTTCGAGAACAGTAGCCGTTATTTCATTACATCACATTATTTTAATCGACCGTTAGACGGGGTAGAGGAAACGGCACACTCTTATTCGAGTCGATGCGACACAACTTTTTGGCCAAAACTATGACATTTAGTGTTGTACGGTGTGATATATTTTGAAATCGTTCGGCAGATCGGTATTGTTGTAAGACTGAATCCGAGCAGACGTATTTCGTGTAGAACATTTCGATTTTCTGTGTTTTCATTAGATCTACGAGTAGACGTGGTTGTCGTTTAAAACCCACGTCTCGACTAAACGCGAATGAAACTTGAATGCGGTCGATTAAAAATAGGAAGACGTATCATAATACAGAACCGTTAACCGTTTTAAACCATCGAACAAACTCCAAACGCGTCGTTATCAACGCGATAATAATACATACACGATATTATAGTGGTGTGATTATGGTAGTCGTGAGGGGCGACGACGTCTAATCCGTCGGTGTATACGATTTTATCGTATCCGATACGGTAAGTGCACTGCGATATTCCGTCATCGCATTTAAGAGGATGCTATACCAGCATTTTCTGTCTCCGTCCATCTAATTGGCAATATAGCAAAACCATACAACGCAAAATTGAAATTATGGCATTTTGGTTAGATTTAGAGCTTAAACACCTATTATCAAATTTAACGAAAAGAATAATTTCGAGTGAACCTCATGGGGTTTTTGTAAAATATTGTCAGAAAAAATGTTACATCATTTTTAGTCTTTGATATTTTTAAATAGCTTTAACTTTTTCGTCAGACGATATTTTGAGGTTGCCCATGAGGTAGCCCATGAGGTTCACTCGAAAATATTCCTTGCTTTAAATTTTGTAATAGGTGTTTACACTCTAAATTTAACCTAAACGCCAAAATTTCAATTCTGCGTAGTGTGATTTTGCTATGTTATCTGTTAGATAGACAGAGACAAGAAATGAGAGTGTAACATCCTCTTAACTTAAAACCGTTGATATATTATTATTTCGCAAAATGTTCGTGTTGGCGTGACTAGATTCCGAAAATCGTCTAAGATCAAGGCAGTATTGCAGTGTATTGGCGCCGGATAGGAGAAATTATTTTCATATGATGATTATAAATTAGTAGTGCACACTTCTTAACAACTATACCAGAGGCGTACTACTATACAGAGGGGTATATGGGGGGGAACAGATCTCCTCTTGACCATTTTATTCTTTTTTTTAGAATTTTTTTGTCTTTATAGTGTTTTTGTAATGAAAATATTTTTTATCAATTATATTTTCTTTTGATGATAACAGTATCACGGAATATATTCTTATTGTATATAATTGCTAGTTGGTAAACTGTAATGGTGTTCGAGGTTGAAAGTGCAATTTCTAAGAAATATATTCATCCCTCCACCCCCCCATGGAAAATTCCTGTGTACGCCACTGAACTATACGATAATGTATGTGAGTCATACATGAGAAATCATTTACGAGACGTTTCGTACAATACACCCCAGCGTTCTCTGATGAAGGGTATTGTTTATAAATGTATATAGATGTTATCCTTGTCCAATTTATGTCCTGTGTATAATTAACTGTGGTCGATAAGATAATAATTAACTCGTATAAGTTATAATGTAAGAATTACTTAAGGCACAACCGTATCTAACATGCGACGGACCAAATTCAAATATGCCCACAATGATGATTTACACATATTGACAAATTTGTGATCTAAACGTAAAATGAAACATTTTAACTGACCTAATCTATGGTTATAACTAAAAATTTAACAACAATTATATTGTGCACGTTATTTGGTGAGAATTTACTCATTGAACTATGTCCGAAGTAAATCAAAGATTTCAAATTTTGTTTTCTTATATCATTTAGGTGGTCCGTAGTCCATATAAATTATTTAAACATTTTTATGGGCCATTTTTTAGTTTTCATCAATACTGTACAATTGTAATATATATATATTAGAACTAATCGTTGATATTAACGTTATGATAAGATAAATTAAAATAAAACCCGTGAAATTCATGGGTATCAAATATATTATCATTATATTTTATTTAAGAAAAATATTGAAGAAATCCTTTTTACTGATCATAAGAAATACTGATTATACTCTGACGTTTCTATAGTTATTATTGATAATAATAGGAAATTTCACCATTTCCTGAATTTATTATCATATAAAGTGATTCACTTTCGATATGACAAATTTATCTATTTGTTCAACCGAAAAATAATCGTTTTAAGTATCACATAATTGCGTATAGGTATGTTTTAGATGAATAATTTTGTATACAGGTACAGTCAATAATTTAAAAAAACAATTTTACATAAAGTAAATTATTGCAGATAGACCTTTTAAACGAAAACAAAATAATTGGTTGTCAGAGAAATAGAAATATTGGGAAGACAGAATAAACGTCGAATTCATATTTTATGTTAATCTAATTTTAGATTTTTCCGGCTAAAGGAGTAAAGTAATGGTGATGGTATAAAGGTTTTTGATAGGAAATTAGTTGTAAACGATACTTCATGATGGTCATTTTTTGATTTTTTTTTTTTTTTTTTTTTTTTGTATGTAGTTTTCTAAACGGTAACAAAAAATTACATTTTATAAGAAAAATATCACGAAAGGTTTTTATAAATTTAAAAAAATAATAAATTCTCTACCAAAAAAAGACCGATAATGATTATTATTCGGAAAACGAAAATGCTAGAAATTTTAAATTTGTACCAAATATTAACTATCGAATTATGTATATTGAGACCGTATTTTTTATTTTTTTTTTTTGCTACATAAATGATAATAGTAATACTCATGTTATACATACACTGATGATTTAGGTAGGTACTCATAATCGTTTTATCGAAATAAACGATTTAAAAAACGAGAAACGCTGTATAAAGTTGGTGCAATAGTTTAAGGGAAATTATCAAAGATGATAACTAATTTTTTTTTTTTTTAGGACGTCTATAAATGAACAACATACTTCAATTGAGTAGGTATTTCAAATGTGAAATACACTGAATCTATAGTCAGACATGGGACGTATAATTGTATTATACATCCCGATTCCGTTTGACGACCCCTTGATACGCATTGTCTGCTAAATTACATGTTATAAACAATGCGCATATGTACACAGTATGCAGAACCTTTGAATCGTTCTATGCATATAGATAACGGTAAATAATATAAACTTTAGGGTATACCGAGTGTGGTTAGTAGTTATAGGTTAGCAGTGGTAATCAACGTACACCGTATGCATTAAGCTATCACATTAATTCTCAGTGACTTTGTTACTATTGTAACGATCACGTGTCGAAATGTTTCATTTGTTCAACAACAACCGAACGATAAGAGAAATAACAAAACGTCACGGTGAACTGTGTTTAATTAAATAAAATCTATTAATTATATTGAAATTAATAGCCGAGCGAGAGTATATCGCTCTCCATTTTGCTCGTAGTTTACAATCATTAAGTGGACGTCTCATGGCCGATTTTATTGGATTTAATATAGGTAGGCTATTTTAATGAAAGTTCCAGAATAATAGATAATTAACAATTTATGCTTAAACGATTGTAGATATTTCGAAAGTACCTATATTATAAATGTTCCTATATTAAGATAATTATCATTTATTTTTTTTGAACACAGCATATACTCGTATCTAAAAATAAGTTTTCACAATTAATTCTAATACTAGATACTAGGTACAGTAAAATCAAAGAACTTAAATGTTTTCAAATTAAGTTTTTTGTTTTATAAAGTATTTAGATTTTAATTCTAATATTTAAAAATAGGAACTATAATATCGAAGAACTCATAAAGGGTTGGGCTTGCATAGAAATTTATCAAAGAACTAAAATGTTTGATTACATTTCTGATTCTGTTATTTCTCTTAATTTTATTTCAAGTAGAAAATAAGAAATATGATTCAAAACTCTTTTATATATTTTAGAGCAGTCGTTTAATGTTGTTTTTTTTTTTTTTTTTTGTAATACAATATTATATAAATTAGTCGTTACTAACTTGGATATTCGAAAAACTTCAACTTTTTTAAAATACAATCGCCTGTCATTATTTTTATACTTTTGGTTGTGATATTTAGAAAATCGTCAGGTGTTTTATGTGACAAAAGATTCCCTATTAGGTTATAAGATAAATTTTATAAAGCAGTGGTGATGGTGAGACCTGTAATGATGCATGGAACAGAATGTCGGGCAGTAGATAAGAATAGATAGAACAGAGGATGAGTGGGCGAAAGGCGGTGTCCACCGTAGGCGGAATATATTTTTAATTAATTATTTAACAATATTATTTCCGATAAAATGCATAAATCGATGTACACGAATTGCAACACTAATTCTGCTAATGATGTGTTGTACTCAATAAAAGTTAAGCTTACAAGGCGTCACAATCAATCGGGGTTTCGAATTCAAGGTTCCAAAACCAAATGTTGTTGAACTTGCGATTAATAGTCTCACATAAAATGAGTTGCATCCGGCAGTTGTTGCACTTAAGCTAGTATACCTATCCAGTATTACGATATGATATGCACGATCAAAACCATTCACACATAACAAATTGGATTTTTCTTTTATCACAAACATAGAAGGTTTAAGCGCTGAATATTTAAAAAAATATGAGTACATGGCTTATCAACCACTTTAAAGTTCAAACGATTAATATTTATATTTTCATAATATCAAATGCATATTTTATAGTACCTACGCGTCTAGTGCATGCATCATAAAGATAATAGACATCCTTTATGAAGTGCATTATAATATTATAGCATTGTATACATTGTTGTCAGAATATAATAAACATTTAAGAATCATATAAGAATGTGGAGTAAAATGCAGTTTTAAAATTATAGAGATAATAACAAATTGCTTGTTTAAAAAAAAATAATAAATATGCCAACAATTTATATATATATATATTTTTTTTTTACGCGTATAAGTGACGTTATAAAGTAATTTATTTAATTTGTTTATTAAAACCTTTTATAACACGTAATTTAAAAATTATCAAATATTATCGTAATATCATATAAATGCTTAGGTAATTAGACTTAGGTAATTAAATGCTTAGGCTTGTAATATTATGGTAATAGTCGCTCAATCGTCGTAAAAAATTATTTTCTTAATTTCGAGGACATGATAAACTAATGTATCCGTCAATAGGATAAATCGATATAAAAATAATTCAATACTCGTATGACACATTTTATATTGACGAACGTATTACCGCTCGTGAAATATAGCACAATAATTTTGAGCTGAAAATATTCGCGTTCTAACGAGTTTCTCGTAAAATTCGCACATACCGCCGCGATATCGCTTAAATACAAACTATTATTAATGTATTTTTCGTTAAAAATTCCATTATCGATGACGTGCAGAAATTGTACGATATTTTTCTAGATACTAATACTGCATAATACATATATTATGCCATATACTCGTACGTACGGTTATATGTCTATGTGCGACGCACCACAAAGTGTCGGAAATAATAAATGACCCACCGAACTCGCGTTCTGACACTTTCAAACAAAAAATAACGACTACAAAACGAAGTGGTAAAAAAAAAAAAATTACAGTCAATATACGGTATATATATATATATATTGGTTAGGTGTACCTATACGACCGTTGATACTCAACTATATTTCATTGTTTGCCAAGTCGTTTTTGGTGTTTGCGGGAAAGCCACTTTGACATATGCGTTTAAACTGTGCACGATATCCATATCACGATTTAATAGGCATATATAGAGACGTTATGATTTTCCTTTTTCTTATATGTATTCAAAAAAAAAGCCACGCGAGTAGCTATATAGTCTGTCGGTGTGATGAGATCGTAATATCTTTATTCGGTTTAGTTGCATTTTGTTTTCGGCGCGACAACGATATACGTATAATAAACGGTACGACCAAAATATATTTGATAAAACACTGTAGGAATACGTATATTATAATATTTGTATAATAAAGGCGAACATATTCAATATATATATATATGTATATATACGGAATCCTTAAACATACTAATATATAATATACGTGACTTGATGTCTAAAAAACCGCAGCTCCGGCTTACGATGATATTTTTTCGGTTTACCAATGGCTTGAATAATTTTTAATAACGACAATATAGTTACTGGTTTTTTTTTTTTTTTATTATTCGCTGGATATGTTTTGTCACGGATTTATAGGTTTTTTCTTTACTTTTCGAGAATCGTGACAAACTGCAAGTTAGTAGAGGACTGAGGGAATATGAGAATACCGGGAATGGAAAGTGAAAAAACGAAAAATTTTGCAATAATTGAACAAATGAATTATTGCAAAAAAAAAAACGTAAGGCATCCAACAAAACGTGTGACGTGTGTTTCCAGATGTCAAGATGGCATACGACAGCATGACTTACCGTGATAGTCTGCAGCTTGATATAATGAAGGGGTTTGGATTTTCCGGCTAACGGAAAGAAATATACCAATATTTAGGTTCAGTTATATCTATACACTAAACGACCTAAATTCCGTTAAACAGACCAAATTAGGATTAATTATAATATTGTGAATCTAGACATTGGCTTTATAAGATAATACAAATTTATAATTGGAGATGATTTTGTACAGTGGTAGTTCATAATAGTACAGGATGATCAGTCGATTGAAAAACAAATGAAAAAATTAAACGAAAGTTGTAACGGGGTAAGGCATAGCTAACCATATAGGTACACATAAGACAGTCATATTGGTGACGTCATCTGATGGTCACGCCGGCGACTGAAAGACGACGTAGACCGGCTGTCAGCATAAACACGCGGCGAGAGAGCGCGTGCTCGGAGGACCGGACAATCATTAACAACGATTTTACGACGGATATGGACAGACAGTGTCCAGAAGCCGGAAAGTTGGATAGCGGGCGGTCGTGCGGCAGTATGAAGAATCATAGTCAAGGATACGAAACCGGGATATCAAAAACGTAAAAAACAGTACTTAAAGAAGAAAGAATGGAGTACCGGGTTTAGGCGGGGAACACTCAGATGATATATGGGCCGAATCCACATAGAAAATTATAAAACGGAACCCATCTTCCCTGGGCCACCCACGTAAAATACCTGGGTGTCACTCTTAGCCGAACCCTAAACTTCTTTCTGCACATCAGCAACACAATTAAAAAGGCCGTCAGAAACCGAGGCATACCTTACCCCCTCCTAAATCGTAACAGCCCTATTCCCGCAAGAACTCGCATAAACCCATTCAAAATGTACATCATTCCCATCCTAACTAACTCCGGAGCGTCTTGGGCCCCACTCATCAGTAAAACTCAGTGGAAGAGAATCGAGGCAGTCCAAACCATCGTTGTCAGAACCGTCCTCGGTCTCCCAACCTATGTCAGAAACCAATTCACTCTTTCCACCGCAGGGCTCACCAGCATTAAAGACAATATCTACAAACAATCTTCAGCATTATTCCATAGACACTCCACATTCAACCACATCAGGAACCTAGGTCTCAAAACTCCTATTCACCCCCCTAAACTGCTCATCCCAACCCCCGTCCGATCGAATAGGTCTCATCCCCCCTTTAGTCACACCCAATAATCCAAATTCCTAATTCAACCTCATAACCCAACCCAATTAGAAAAGGCTTAGCCTGGCATAGAAAAGACAAATAGGTAGTCCTCCACGCAAATAGAAAATTATAATTTTCCTCTAGTTTTTTCCACTACACCACCTCACTTGACGGTTTACCTACATAGTGAAAAGGTGTTAAGGAAAAAGGAGATATAAAATTGTAACTGGCTATCCTCCGAACCAGCCAAGCAGCCATCAGTGAGTCAACGGTCATCGGGAACCAGCCAACGGACCAGTAACGGACTAAGCGACCAACAACGGACCAGGAACTAGCGGTGGCCCAGCATCCAAAAGCAGACTGCAAGTAAAAATCCTTTACCGTGTGCCATCTACTTGGATGTACCTTCTATAATCCTTTACCTCGTGCTATGTGTTTGGATGTACCTTCTATAATCCTTTACCTCGTGCCATGTGTTTGGATATGCCTTTCATAATCCTTTACCTCATGTCATCTATTTGGATGTGTCCGCTATAATTCCACCCGTTGCCACCTACTTGGGTGTGCTTCATACATCTCCGAGATACATAGGCTCGGGTAACCCACGTATCTGCGTTGTGGGTGATAGGGAATCTCTAGGACATGTATATTGTAACTTTACGCCCTACCGTTCAATACAGAATATGTAAATATAACCTCAATTAATTTTGTAAAATCATATTAAACCTACGTAAACAAATAAAACTTTAATTTATTTTGTAAAACTGCATGATGCAATTGCATATAATTTTTCTATTGACAATAAATAACGACAAGTGAATACGCTACGTTTTCGAGTTATTCATTTAAAGAAGCGGCACGTGTCAAACGCCTCGTATCAAAGTGTTGGAATTGCTTACCTGCAGTCACAGATAACGGTGAACATACGAGTAAGTATAGAAATGGGAAAACTGATTTTTACAAAGTCCAAAAAAAACGCTCAATAATTGCCAGTCTTTAAATGACGAATCGTATATCCAAAAGGGCATATTTATTATGCATTACTAAAGTATTAAGAATTTAATAAGACCCATTTTTTTTTTTTTTATAGCTAAGAAATGTGTCCATGGTCAGAACGAAAATAAATATACTTTTAGAATAATGTAATGATTAATATATATATGATCGAATTATGTCCAGATGGTATGAATATTAAAAGGATGTAGGATGTGTATGAAGGGTAGTTGGATTATATCATAGGTGTATAGAAATAACATAAAAACATCAGAAGTCATTGATTGGGCGAGAGAGTTCATAGGTGGAATAATCGGAAGGCAGTTATGATGATATATGTTTTTATAAATAAACACAACAAATTATGACTTATGCAATTCATAGGCTGCGTGACAATGAAATTTATTTATACTATGTTTGTATACTATAGCTTATTGTTAAATATCCATGTGGTCGTGTAAAATTATAAGTTACCATAATATTAGGAATATAGAAAAAATATTAATAAAATATATATATATAAACAAAAATTAACGACATTTCATTATAAATGTAAAACGTTTTGCGCATTTAAAAGATATTAAAACGAAATTACAGTAAACATATTATGTTTTGTTCAATATTTTAATTTACCTCTTCTTTTTATATAGAAGTAGCGAGTTTTCAATGTATCAGTACAATATATATATATATAGGTTAAATATTATCATCTTCTAATCATTCACCTTTTCTATACCGACTTTTGAGATCTACTGCCCTAATCCTCGACTTTCACTTAACTATATCTCCCCCATTGTTTTCACTTACACCAGCCCTGTTCATATTACTCTATACTTAAGAAAAATTATAATATAATATTTTTCAAGTTTGTTGTGACTTGTGAGTATGAAAATTGTTAGAGTCATTTTCATTTACGAACAAATACTCTTTCGACGTTTGTGATGACTTTTACGTTTTAATTCCGTAGTTATCGCTTAAATCATTACATTTGTACATAATAATAAAACGTTCACACTCAAAAAACAAAATTATTAAGAATTTTAAAGTCGGTATACTCAGAAATATAAATGTGTGTGTTCTGTGTCATAAACAAATTATTGAATTATTTGTAATGACCGGGGGGAGGGGGAAGGAGTAGGATTTGATAAACCATTGTTTTTTTTCTGTCATGATAGGACAATAAAAAATATATATTTACGAATATAAAATATTCGCAAGTCTGCGATAACCAAGTGGAATAATACCCTCTGGTCTTTACTATGATACACTTAATATTTTTCATACACACACAAACATACAAGTAAATATCATTTTGATGTATGGGTTATATTATAAAAAACACCAAATCTCAATCAAATACTCCGTCACTGCTTAGAATAATATAAAATTAAAATTAAAATTAATAGACCTTTTATTTAGGTACCTAATTTATACGAATACTATTATAATTTATTTATGTAATGTACCTATGTGTTGAAAACGTAAAATTACAGTTTTAATTTCTTTGTTCGGTGTATGAAATCTAAAAATCGGATAATTGGGTAGTTTGACATTTATACCTACAACTAAATGTTATTGTGCAGCATACCAAATAAAAATATTTCTTAAGACTTACGTCAATTCCGGATATTTTAATTATTTAAAATAAAATATTATATTATTAATATATTAAAATTATTTAAATTTTAAATTTATCTTAATTTATTTAGAAATTTAAGAAAAAATTATCACCAAAAACCCGTATATAAACATGAATTTTATCGAAGTAACCGAAAAATCTTGATTTTTGGTTTGAAAAATGTCGGTGAACAATGTATTTTTAAGTTTTAAAAAATTATAGGTATGAAATACGGGTTTTTTTACGACTGATATCATATATTATGTTTCACCGTCAATAATATTGCATTTATGCTTGATTTTATGAACTGAATTCCCAGTCGATATAAAAATATAATAACGTTAAGATTTTACCACCAAAACATTAACGTTTGAAATCGCGAGAAGTGCGGGGAGGCGGTCCAGGTTAATTTTAAATTATTTTTTTATTAATTTTTTTAGTACGTCGCGAGCACACCGATATGATATTTATTCAAACGACTTTACACCACCGGTTTCGTGTGTCCATATTATGTACGTGGAAGATTACATATTTTAATTCTTGTCGGTCGAAAAAAAAAAGAAACGAAACGATCTTTGGGGTGATAATAATGTAATGAAATACATCGAGTGAGAGGATGGCGTACGTCTTCTTTTCGTTTTAACAAACACGTAATACGTAATCATAGTCGTGCGTAGACCTTGCTGGCAGGTGGGGCATAATTTTTAGTTTGCTGCCTACCAAGATTTTATTAAATACATAAAATGAACTAAAATCTTCTGACTTCTATATGTGTTTCCTAGCAATGTTTATTATTAGACCAAATTTACATTGTACTTCATTCGAATTTGCAAATAACAGTATACAAAGCAGAAAATAATTAGTATAAGATATTTAGTTGTCGAATTGAAATAAAAATGATTAATAATAATTGATAATATACTAACAAACGTGCACTATTCATTACAAACTACACCAGATTTTTTTGTGTATGCATGGAAAATTAATCTAGGACATTTTCTCCCCAGACCATTTCAAAATATAATCATAATATTGTAATAATAACTAGCTAACGCCACCTGATTTAACTTCAGTGTTTATTTCAGGGGGGTGACAAGAGAAATAATATCCTGGGGCGGGGGGGGGGGGCTCAGAGAAAAATGTATATCCTCAATAAATGTTCAACACATAATTAAAGTAAAGAAAAAACGGTGCTATCTACACCTTATTTTAGAACCTTGAACATGTTTTGTATTCCCTCTCCCTGCCACCTTGAACATTAGGTGTGAAATAAACATTGTTCAACATATCTATTGTGCTCTTGATCGGTGGCCGCCGAACCGAATAACAATTTAATCGAATTTAAACGGTGTCTTTTGCAACGCAGTAAAGAACAATACAAGGTACAATATTTATAAATGTCGTTTATTTATTATTTAATGGAAAAAAAAAGAATGTAGGCATATATTAAAAAGTATATACAGCGTACAAATTAAAAGTAAAAAATTGCAAAAGTAAAAACGCATATATATATATATATATATATATATATATATATAATTATTAATTTATTAATATAATATTATATTGTAACTGATATTTAATATAAAGTATAATTATACACGGAGAGAAAATATCCCTTTACCGTAGAATATAGAAACACTGTTAAAGAAAACATAATCTACCGATCAAGGAGTAAATGCCAGTTCATTTCTTGGACTCATCAACTGATCAAAAAGACGGTGTATATTATTTTTATACTATATATTTGGAAAAATAATTCTGACCGCAGGAGCTTGCTGCCCACCCTGCCCCTCCCGTGCGCACGCTTGTGTACCTACGTAGTAGGTGTGCAGCGTCGTAATAAAATATTAATCGCACGTTGTGTTTGTTGGACGGTACCTAACCCTAAATAACCTAAATCGGTGTGCGCCGTTGACCGTCGATGCGTTCCGTTTAACCAGCGTATAATAAACACGGACGGCGATACGTTTGTTCCGTTTGCATTACGCGTTTACAGGTGCCTGCACGAAACACGAATACCGACCATCTCATCTATATACTTCCGAAAAATGATGTTTTTGCTCCGAACGTTCGCTGCGAGTTTATCGTATACGAGAGCTTACGCGACCATGTGTAATGCATTTAACGCTTTTACTCGGCGAGTTAATTAAGACGACGACATGGTCTCTATTGAATTTGCACGTGAAGAACTGTACGATGTTTTGTCCTCGGGCAAAACATATCATTATAAAATATGAGTGCACCACTTCGAAACGGCATATAAAGTGCGTAACGTGATATCCCGGTAATCAATGTTATTCCGTATAATATGCGATGCAGCTTATGAATGAACGTCGTACCTATATTATATATGACGTTCGTTCCGACCGGGTCATAGACGGTTTTCGACGCGATATGCACGAGACATCCGAGCTTTGTGTGCGAGCTCTTTAGGGTTTTTGTTCGCCGCCGACATGGATTTATGTATTGGCCCGACGACACTATATAAAACGTAGGGATGGGGGGGGGGGCACCTCGACTTCGTGACGGATATTATCGATATACGATTTCTCGTCGAACCGATTCGCTCGCGAGTACGACGATGACAAACGGATCAGTCTTGTCTTATGTTCGTCTAAATAAATATTATGTAATCGGTCATGTTTTTTTTTTTTTTTTTTTGGAAACGATTTTTTTTCCCCCGTATTTTTAAGCACGAAGACGTTTCATACCCGCCCGGCCTTCCCTCTCCGTTTACTCGCCGGAAAGCGCTTAGCAACATACCCTCGACTCACGAATTCCGAGACCATTAATTTTCGTCAACTTACATGTACATATTTTACCGACTGCAATTCACCCGGGAATCAGATGTAAGTTGTTATCCACTCGAACGTGAACGTATTATTATTGTTATTATGATGACAATGATATTGTTACGTTAAACAAACACTTTTTGTCGTGCTCGTTTAGTACGAGCATAAAAGACGTAGTGCTGGCAAGAGTCAAGACAACATTTTCATATCGTTCGTCTAATCTTGATAAATATTTATTCAGATATTATATTCATTTGTATCTGGCTAAAAACATTTCTGAATGTATATTATACTTATATTTGAAAATATTTTAATAATGAATAAAAAAATAAATGGATATAATTACGAATACGATAGTTTCACAGGATAAAAATAACCAGATATGATATCATACCATATACCAGTGTAGGTCAGACCAAATTGGCCTACTGAATAATTATACACGTGTACATATTAATTATAGCATAGTATATTCATAGTATTCAAAAATATATCTATATTCTAAGATTCATAAAACAAACCATAGGCATTTTTTTTTAAATAATTACTGTTGGTCCGTATTATTCTATTTATATAATATATATGATTCAAAAATGCAAGTCCGATAACTATAATTTCAATAAATGTGTTATTCTGATCAATAATAATTGTCATTAAAAAAATAATTTGTAATCGTTAGAATGCTCACACAGTATTTTTCCAAAAGGTTTATATTAAACTTAATTTATTTTATCCCTCTCTGACTCCCTTCTGTTGCAGTCTGATCTTGACCGATTGAGAGACCCGGGGTGAATCTCTCGGCCTATCTCTTAATATCCAAAAATGCTCAGTTATGACTTTTTCCCGACTCCATTCCTCCATTAGGTATTTTCTCTTATTCCATTAATGCTATTCCAATTAAATCCGGCGGTAACTCCATTTGTGACCTGGGGTTCACTTCCACAAAAAATCTCTGCCCTTTACTTCTTATTAAAGTGGCCCGCTGCAAAGCACTTAAACGCGCCTTGGCTTCGTTAGCCTTATATTCCAAGATATTCGCCTCCTAACTCCTCTCAAATCCTTTTATTGTTCGCATATTCGCCTCATTCTTGAGTACGGCTCTGTCCTCTGGAATCCCAATACATATATTGCGATCAACATGATCGAGCGGGTCCAGAGGAAATTTCTTTTTCTCCGACTCAACATTCCTAGCCCAATTCATGATTATACTCCTGTCTTGATCGCGTTAGGTCTTTCTAGCCTTACGAATCGAAGGCATCAAGCAAATCTTCTCTTCCTCTCCAAACTCTTATCTCATCAAATTAAATCCCCTTCTCTACCATCAGTTATTAATTCCCGTGTCCCTTCACATCACACTCGATCTTGTGCTCCCTTTTACATTCCTCATTAAACATCCAATTTCCTTTTAAATGTCCCCATGATACGTCTTCCTCGTTCTGCGAATATCGATCCCGATTTCTATCTATTTCAATTAATTGTATATATATTATTTTTATTTTTTTTTTTTATATATATAATAAACGCCAGGCGGCTTTTTACATAACGAAGTGTAGTGGACAGAAAAAAAACAATATATATATATATGAAATACTTAAAATATGGTAAATTAAATAAGTGGCTTCATCAGAATCACGGCTTTTTTTTTTTTAGTGGGAAATGTGAGGGTGCTTCATTAGCAATACGCATAAGATGGATTAATGGGGAGTTAGACTGATAGTTTGAATTGGAAAAAGGAGTGTGGAAGTTAAGACAGGAGTGAGTGGAGCCGGAAAGGATATTTGAAAGGAAATTGAAATTAGTTTGGTGCCGGCGGTCAGCCAGACTGAGGAGAGAGAGTTCTTCTATAACTTGAGTGTAGTCGTGAGAAGGACATTGAATATGAAGGACAAAAGCAACCAGGCGTAAAAATTTTCTTTGTACTCTTTCGAGTGTTATTTTATGGGAGGATGTGACTGGGTTACAGATGATAACGGAGCCATACTCAACAATTGGGCGAATATGGGAAGAATATAGAGTTTTTAAAGACGAAGAGAGGTGAAATTCACGGGATATCCGAAAAATGAAACCAAGAAGTTTAAGCGCTTTACAGCACCGAGTCTCCATATGTTTTCCAGGACAAAGTGTCTGAGTAAGGGGGTGAAACCAAGATCAAGAATGGAATCACCGTTTGTTTGAATTATTGTTTTATTTATATAATATTTTAAATTTAATTCTTCCGTTTATTTTAACGCATTTTATGCCATATCATTATCTTATTGTTATTAAATATTGTTCAATATTAGACTTCTTCTAATATAATAATATAATAAATTAATAAAATAAAATAAAAATATCAAGAAGTCAATAGAAATGTAAAGAAAATTCTCTTGGTAGTCGTTCTTGGTAGAACTGGTAAACTTGTAATAAAATGTATTGTAAGAAATTACATTTACCATAGAATTTTCTTTTGAATCGAATTTTTAAAGTTTCCTTTGCATCATAATATTACATTTTTGAATTGTATGGAATTCATATTAATTTGGACAATAATTATTAGTTTAATAAGTGATTTGTTCCACAACCTTCAAGAGATTTTTCTTTGCATTTCTGTACAATTTTTTATGACTATATAATATATATTTTGTCAGAAAAAAATTATGAGCTTGGCATTCTAATGATATAAAATTATATACCTATCATTATTTTTTTTAAAGAAAATGATAATAAATAATAATAAAATAAAAAATAATTGGTCCGAATAACGCACTGGTTTTTATTTTTAGCTGGCAGACTTACATTTTTGAAATATTTTGTTTTGAATATATTACTTTATTTTTACATTTTAGGATACAATGATTATATATTTTTTGGCAGATCATATACTTAATCAGTGTTTAATATCATATTAAAAATATTTAAAATATATACGTTTCATAGAAAATTTGAACTTATTGTATTATATATGTATTGTAGGTACCATTTGTATATAATGTCAATGTGCAAATTAAAATTTTTTTCTAAAAGTTTTCTACATTTTTTTCTTTATGTTCCATTGTTTTAATCCATATCTCAATTTTATTGAAATTGATTCATTACTTTTCTCTCAAAAAAGTGACTCAAAAAGTAGATAATTAGATTTAATTAGATTAAATATTTTGATTCATCTATACATAAGTTAAAAAATTATTTATTTTATTATAATAAATTGTTTAAAATATGTTTAGAAACTAGGAATTAGATAGACTCCTACGGTTGGCATTTAAATATTTTTTTAATATATTTTTTTATATTTAATGTGACGTTTAATATAATAATTCGTCGACTCCTTGCCAAAGTTCATTAACTGCGATTACACTATATTTTTTATGGCACTATCATGTGCAAAAATCTATTTTCTTTCGATTTACAAAAGTGGTCAAAAGTGAATTTCTCACTCTAAATGTCTCGTTTTTAATAATTCAATATTTTAACTATTTAATTATTTAACTAACGGGTAATATTAGAAATCGATAAAGTAAAAACTCATTAATGGTTTAGTGAGTTTTTGGCATAAATTGAAATAAAAAATTATTCATAGCTAACATTCATTATTGGTTCAACAGTGATTATTATTTTTTGTTGTATATGTAGTTATATGGAAATTAATTGATAGCCATAATTCATTATCGGCGCAGCGGCGTGATCAATATTCTATTTTAAAATTTTTTTTTCTGTTGTCATGTTATAAATATAACTTTGTTGTTATTTTTTTTTTGTATTTTGACGTTCACAGTGTTATAATAGTTTAATAATTTTTTAATAATTTTTTACATCATTTTCAAAAGCCGTATATTAAAGTTAATTAGAAATGCGTATACAGTATTATGTACTTTAACTTCGGAACCAGGGAAATCTGATACAGAAACCGATAAAGATGAAGACTGATTTTAATATAATTTTTTAAATAAATAGTAATAAGTCAAACGTTTTAAATCATATATTATTTATCTATGTAATTTTCTTATTTCCTTTTTCTTATATCTATATTTATAATAGTTTTGATATTAGTTAAATTAATTTAAGTAAATTAAGTTTATGATAATAATTAATTATATTTTTTTTCCATATGTAGCAGAATAATAATAAAAACATACACAGTTAATTAAATATATATTGGTATACATATTTTTACCATGATAATTTATGTACCTATGTCCATGAAAAAAGAAAAAACTGTTATTAAACCAATATTGATTTTTTACTGTCAATACAAATAATAATAATAATAATCGTTTTTCTATTCAGCAAAACACATTAATGGCTTAACTAATTACATAAAATAATTTACAGAAGGAAAAAACTATGTTATGTTAATCATTTTGATAAAATCCAAATATATTTGAATGTATAAAAATATCAAGTGTCTTTAAAAAAAAAAAAAAAAATCATGAGTATCTACCAAACTGAAGATTCTATAGGGTTAAAACCAAAAATTATTTTAATAATTATTCTGTTGAACGTATTGTATTTTATTTTTAAATACTATATATTATATAATTTTATTTGTTTAGAGATATTATATTAATATTATTTTATAACTAATAAACATATTATGTAAATTTAGCACTTTGTGCATTTCGCTTATTATTATCAATATTTTGTTGCAGTTATATTATTTATATTATATCTAATATTATCTTGTTTGCATAATTTTTTATGATATATAATATATATATATGAGGTAAAGAGAACATTAATGTTGTAAAGTATTGTAAGACCTTTAAAAACTTGAAAAGGATGATTCAAAATAAAATGAGGGGCATATTGATAATGGGAGTGTGCTTGCTGCACGACAACCCCAGATCCCACAAGGCCAACTTCACGAAAGCAACTATCAGAGTCCTTCAAAGAAAATATTTTAAACCACCCTCCCCCCTGTAAATTCCTTTGGCTTGATACTTTTAGACCACCTGTTTACTTCTCTGAAGTTGCACATGTGTAAAAACAAGTTTTCTACCGACGAGTAAGTAAAGAACGAGGTTATGAATGGGGGGGGGGAATGTGGTTAGCGAAAAAATTCATTGACATCGGCGTCAAAAAACTGATCGCCTGTCTCACTACGTGCCTTGAAATGGATGGCGACTATGTTGAAAATACTTGGGACATATACTAATATATATATGCCAGTTATTTCATTTTTTTAATGGACGTGCCTCGTACATATTGCCTTGCTATATATATATATTATTGAGTAATATTATGATATCTTCATAGTTTTACCACTGTCACGTGTGCTATACAGTTTTTTTGATGTGTAAACCTGTTGATAATTTTAATTTATTTTCCGAGCTATTAAAACGAAAACACAATTGTATTTTAGAGTTTAAAAATTAATCTAAAAAAGGAATATATTCAGTGATTTTGATATATTATGTATAGAATTTAATATGCATAACAAATCCTTCAAATAAAATATTTTAAACCACCCTCCCCCCTGTAAATTCCTTTGGCTTGATACTTTCAGACCACCTGTTTGCCTTCTCTGAAGTTGCACATGTGTAAAAACAAGTTTTCTACCGACGAGTAAGTAAAGAACGAGGTTATGAATGGAGGGGAGGATGTGGTTAGCGAGAAAGTTCATTGACACCGGCGTCAGAAAACTGATCGCCCGTCTCACTACGTGCCTTGAAATGGATGGCGACTATGTTGAAAATACTTGGGACATATACTAATATATATACGCCAGTTGTTTCATTTTTTTAATGGACGTGCCTTGTACATATTGCCTTGCTATGTATATATTATTGAGTAATATTATGATATCTTCATAGTTTTACCACTGACACGTGTGCTGTACAGTTTTTTTAAAGGGTAAATAATCTAAATTTATTTTCCAAGCTATTGTAACGAAAATGCGATTGTATTTTAGAGTTTGAAAATTAATCTAAAAAACTAATATTATATTCAGTGTTTTTGATATATGTATAGGAATTTAATATGCGAAAACCACTTTTTTTGTTTATAAGATATGAAAAGAAACATCTGTATAGTCCCACAGGTATAACAATCTCACAGGAAGGAAATAAAAATCTTAATATTTATTTTTTCTGTTGGTAGACATGGTACACTTTTCGTTAATAGAATTTTCGTTTTAAATGTATATTAAATTTTAATAATTAATTGAAATTTTAATAAATTTAAAGAGTTTAATTCCAAGCGTTAACTTAGGAATCCTATTTTAATTTTCATGCCGTTGATACATTGGTTTCTGGATTTTTAAATTCTAATTTTTTTTCCTAGTTTCTTATGCGTAACAAGATATTTCGAGAAACATATTCAGTTACAACAAAAGTTATGCTCTCTACGTATTGAAAGAAATAACCCAAATTAATATAATGGTATTAACCTAAATTAATTACATTCTTGCTGAATAGAATATTTTTTTCCATTAAATATTACTTGGTTAAAAAAACAATAATATTAATAAAATATAGAGATATATTATTGATTATTGTATATGGTATTATTAATTATGAGTGTTATACAAAAGTAGGAATTTTCTTTTAGTTAAATTTATGTATATTTAAAGTTTTGAATTCCAGTCAATGTTATTTCAGCAGAAAAAAATCTTTTAATATTGCATTAACTATAATGACTATTAGATTTTCATTTATTAAAATGACAATGTTTATACTTATTGAATATTATGAGTGTGTATGAATTAATATGCTTGATTGAATTGATAAGGTAACTAAAATATAATTGATAACCGAAAAAAATAATTGTTATAACAATTCAAAAGGGACATATTTATAAATGTAATTGATATTTATCAGTAATTATTGTAAATTTTTTTTAAAATGTAATATTAATTTACATTTAACGTCAAAATGTATTTTTGGGGATTTAGTGAGGAAGTCCGTAGGTTATCAGATGATATCGAAAAATTATAACAATTAAAAGTAAAAAGATTACATACATATAGGAACATATTTTAATTTAATAACGGTTCTCATTAGTAAAAACGCAGGAGTATCGTCTCTTTTAAACAATTATTTTCATTCGTTAATTGATTTAAAATGCTCGTAATATTGTAGGGTTTAAATGATCAATCTTCTCTATTTTTGTACTAAACCATTAAAAACTTATTATTTACCACTCACTTATAAATTATTTTTAAGCTTTAGTTTGAAGTTTCCTAAGTTTTTGAACCTAATCTATTGCAGAATGTTAACTAAAATCAAAAGACTTAAGATAAACTTAGGATTTAATTTTTGTTCAATACACCCTGGACCCAAATCAAACAACTTCAAACATAAATAAAAGTAGTTTGGGTCTCAAAACATTAATTATTGTACGTCAATATTTTTGTGATTGTCTACCTGTTAGATAATAATCGTTCATGTTTTGGGTTATTACTTGAAAATGATTGTATTAAATTCGAACTCGATTGCATAACCCTTACATAAATACCTAACCTTTACCAATACAGTATTAATACCAAAAGTGTTCAAGTAATATTTCCAGAATTCAAAATAATGATAAAATAATAATATATGTTTTATGAAATTCTTCGTCCGGCCATTAACACGTTTAAAACAAACGTTAATTATAGGTATTTTTTAATTTAAATTGTTTCGTGAATATTATAGATGGTACAATGTGCTGAATTTATTGTTGAAACGGTAATCTATATTGAACCGAAAAAGTGTTATTGCCATAATATTTTACTTTCTGGTTGGGCTCTATTTTATTTTTCCACCTGAGCATACGTACAATCATGAAGTGATATTATTCTCGTCGGTACATCGAGTATACTAATTATTCACGTTGATTTGTATAGTTTCTTTTCCTCGAGTATTTTCGGGACATTTTTGTATAGAATAAACACTATTACTTCGGTTACGTCGACAGTAATGTGTATCGGGTTTATTCGGATTGAAAATCCCTCTATTATTCATAATGCATAGATCCGTGTGAATTTTGTGGGGCAATTTAAACGAGAATTCCACTATGAATTTGTGGCAGGCACGTGTGTAATTTATTATAAAGAATGTGGTGTTTTGACGTTTTTCGAACACATTCTTCAGGAATTCATATTGTGTTGCTTTCGGAAAATGTAGAGTTTGACATTATTAGAGAACAGCCCATGATTTATATATATTATACGCGTACATACTTCGAGCGAACAGTTTTTAATTTTCAAAATTATTATCCCATTGAAATTAATTTTTCCATAATCTAAATGAATAGGTAATAATTTATAACAACTATATCATTTAATATAGATATATATATATATTTTTTTTTTTCAATTAATTTTGATCATTGTTATTAAATTTAAATGTAATAACTTTCATTTCTCTCAACTTCGTAATATATCATAAATGTGGTTGAAGGTGTCATGACAGGTGTGATAAAATTATCACATATAAAGTAATTATGTAACTGACTATTATAACAAATTAAAGTTAATTTTATACAATAACATTAATTAATTTAATTACTTTTGGTCTGACAGATAATAAAAGATGAAATATTTTTAATTGAATGCATACACTCTTATTGATTTAAGAAATAAATACATCACATTTAATTATATAGATTAATTTTTTAAAAAAGTTTTTCGAAAATTGAATTTTTCAAAACATTCGAACGAGGGGTTACATTAAATATTGAAAACTTGTTTTTTTACATTAACCATTAACTTAAACCGATGTATTCTATACTTAATAAATTTAACTACCTAGTTAAAATAATTGGTTAAAATACTAGTCCTCTAGTATAGGACAAATATACTATAATAATCTATAAAAACATATTCTGCATATGAAATATTAAAAGTCTTAGAAGACAATTGGTCTTATTTAGAAAAAAAACCCCACTCAAAATTGTGCTTAAATTTAATAATTAATTTTTATATAAATATTCAGTGGAAAATTAAAAAAATCTCTTTCCCATTAATCATTTTTTTAATATAAGTCTCTATCGTGTATAGTGTGATTATTACCTAATTATCTAATTTAATTACCTACTTCTAGATAATCTAGATGCATTTTTTTTTTTTTTTTTTTGAAAAAATTAGATATTTATGTAACAAAATTTTTATAAAAGTTTACTAATTTCATCATTTCAATTTATTCGGTATTATATTCTTATTAAATGCCAACTCATATTTTTGACTAAATATTCTAACGCCGAATAATTTTCCAAAAGTGTTTATGTATCATTATCGAATAATAAAAAAAACGTTTAATTAGTTATAACATTTAAAATTTAAAACAATGGAATAGTATGTGATACTTGTATAAATATTCCATATCCCAACACACACCCCCTATCTTCTAAACTTTAAATGTTTCTAATAATAAACTGTTGGTTCAATATTGGATATTGATACACCTAACAGTGTCAGAAAAAATATTCTGCATCAGAATATATATTCAAGTATAATATTACGAATTTTATAAAAATTCTCTAACATTCTACATTTAGTTTACATTTTACAGATAAATGCATTATATTTAATATTTTTTTTTTTTTTTAATGAATACATAGACTCTATTTATTGGGTAGATGTATAAGTGGTTAATAAGTACAACATTTCTTCAAAAAATTATAAGGTATACCTAACTAAAATAATATAAAGTCTTCATACATAATATGCTACATTTAAAATTTAAAGTTTAAATTAAAACTCTCTATAACAATAATTATAATTACAATTATTGTACTAACCCAATATTTTGGTTATCTTTACCACTGGCTTCAAAACTAAGGTAGCTAAAAATAAGGTTTCTGAATGACTTTTAGTGCCGGTCATTAAATACGCTGCCACTGTGGATGAAGTCTGGTCACGCCTATACCTTCACTCTCATATATACAAATAGCATATAGCCGGTACATTAAAGATGTCATTTTTCACGTTGGCAAAAGTGTTTTTTTTTTTATTGTAAGAGAAATATACCTGAAATCCGCGAGAATCCGATAAACACACTTATTTCTATAAATAGAATATTATTGTTTTCGAGCAATTTCAAACATAGGTATGGTTTAAGAGACTTGGAGTATGAACAGAATATTTTTGAATATTTTAGTATTTTAGAACTTTGCTGACGTGAAATAATTTTCGAATCGTTTTTGCTAATTTTAGATTTTCGCTTTTAAGTATTGTTATTGTTTGCCTTTTAAATGTTTTAACAATGTATTAGGTCGGAAAGCCCGTTGCGGGGGGTGGACACTAAGCCGAAATCTGTAAATCAGTCGCCATGTTTTCTGATGCGATTTTATCATTATTTATACCACAGAATATTTAGTGGTTTATACCATAACAGACACTACCACAGTACTACCACAGAATATCCTGTGATATCAGTACGTCGGATTATATCTGTGGTATAAACACAGTATAATGAACGATTAAATCGCATCCGAAAACGTGGCGACTGATTTTCACGCCGTTCTGTGCTGCCCCTGTAAATTCTTATCAGTGTCCATTCTGATTCTTTTATTCCGTGCCAGTTGCGAGCGCGCTCAATTTCCGGTTTCCAAACTTATTTTTAACATTAATTCCATAAATAATTTATTTCACCTATTATAGTTATATATAATATGTTACATTCCTAATACTAAAACAGAAAAAAACAAAAAACAGAAAACGAACACAAATTGTAAATTTTGATGTTGGCAATCGCAGGGCGGACCGTACATTATATAGGTACATATCTAACATAAAACGAATAACATCTACCTCTGGGGTAACCAAATCAACAAACTGGTAACCAACCGTGCACTATAATATAGTAACTACAGACAGATTTACGGACACGATGTGGATATTATTAAATGGTGCCTATAAGGGATACGACTTATGTTCGGAGATCCAAAAAATCTCGAAAACAATAATTAATCGGTTCGGGTGATCGTAAAAAAAAAAAAATAAATAAATAAATAAATGATTATCGTTTGACTATAACTTAGGTGACCAGCTGTACTTATTTTCGTAGGACAGTACTCCTTTTTATTGCATTGTCCTAGTGTCATTAACAATAGTGTTAAGTACATGAAATTGTACTCTTTTTTTTTTTTTCTTTTTTTTTTAATATCACCATGGTTAATACATATATTTTATTATTTTGCATGATTTAATTATTTATATTTTATGGTTCGACCTAAAGCGATTAGATATACATAGCCTGATTTATGGTAACGCCGACCGTCGCCCTGACCAAATTAGGTGTTACCTACACACGGTCTGACTGAAGCCCAATCTCGTCGAGTGATTTTCTTATCAATTATCTTAACTATTATTATTATTGCTTATCTATATGACAATAGTTCTTGTCGTCTATAAAAGCTATATAAATATATTGAACATTTGAAATTACGGCTTAATCAGGCCAACAACGCACATTCCACACATTCCAATTCGGTCGGGTAGTATGGTGAGATCAGGTGGCGCGGCCACCTGACAACACCAAACCGGTTTTTAATCAGATGACACGTCATCTACACACGACCTGATATTACAGCCGACCTGACCGTCGGGCCGACCAAATCAGACCACGTGTAGCCCGCAAAATGCCTATTAGTATAATTAGATAATATTTTGCTACTTTGGTGTGAACTACGATATAATAATATCATAGTACATTATTACTATATGCACCTATAATATAATACTGTATTACTGTATAATATTCGTATTTTTAACCTTTGAAAATTCATTTATTTTCAGTGTATTCAATGTTTCAAAATATTTTCATCCATAAAGACACCAATATATTGTATTCGACCTGTATCTATAGGAGGAAGGATGCGAAACAGATGTTTTTATATGTAAATAATACACATTATAATTGCCCGTTTTACGAGTGATAGGTGATCCGGGCCCCATCTCCATCAATCAATCGACAATCTTAAATACGCACTTGAAAGATACACTCCTATAGTGCGGCCAGCGAAAAGTGAGCCGCGATTGTCATGCTCCGGGTGACCGTTTTTCGTCAGGGCTTCCACGATTGTTTCCCGCGTAAATTATACTTTCAAACAAATTTGATACCTAATAATTTTACCGTCTGTTGACGATAACAAAGAACGATCATTATCAACGTCGTTTAAAATTTATTTGCGTCTGATTTACGCCGTTGATGTGTTCATTGTGAGTTGTTCTACACTTACACCGTATGCGGTAATTTTTTAGTTTTAAATCAATGAACCATTGTTGTCTATAAATTATCCTAACCTTGCCGATTTATATGGAAAATCATATTATTGCTCAAGCGTTTTTATAAATTTTAAACAAAATATAATAATAATCAAAATATAAATTTTAAAAAGGCACACAATAACACGTAAACAACAAATATAACACACCGTTCGAAGGTTGTGGATGTCATGAACAGCAGGAAACATACCTGAATGCATTATACTTCTTTTTCTGCGGGGAGGAATGCCAAATGAACAATAGCAATGAGTTCATAAAATGGTAAAATACAATACGCATGTAAACATCGGTTAATATTTAAAAAGCCCGCCGCCTGTTCCTAATGGTCTCAAACGGAGAACCCCTGACCGATTACGATAAAATTGTCCATCTGGAGCGTGACAATCGCGGTTCACTTTTCGCTGGCCGTACACTATAATATAAGTTGACCTCGTAATGGAATATATTTCAAATGTTACGGTTTTTTTTTTTTTTGTTTTTTTCTAGGGAAAATAAATAGAAATAATAGAGTGATTAGGTAAAAAAAAAAAAAAATAATTGCGTTGATGGAAATGGACTATATGAGCTATGAGAAACCTTGTAAAATATTGACCGATCTACTGAAGGGGAAGAGTGTGTTTTTTTTATTGTAATAAAGGAGGATACATTTTAAAAAATGTACTTTTTTTTTGTTCGGATTTTTATATCCGGTCACCATAACTATATAACGTATAGTACGTAACGCGCTGTAACTTTATACCTACCTATTATATGTGTTTACGTTTACAGCAGTTTGAAATCCAAACGGTGTATAATACGCACATCTCCAGCTCGTACATATACGTATATGTGTTTGCTTTTAACGATTTATCCCCGTAAGCGATTAATGGCCGTTTTCATCCGGTTTCCCGCAGATCACGTCCATTTATTACATATTGTCATTTATATAGTGTTTAAAGTTTTCACGGGCGCGTGCGTTAAGTGAATTAAATTCGTTTTCCATTGCTTTTGGCCGGTGGGCTCGAGAAGGATATTGCCCATCGGCCCGATTGCCTTTGAATTACGTCATTACGGCGGCACACTGTCACGCCGTACATACCTCCAAAAACCGTTATATACCACCTAACCAGCTACGTCCCGGCCATTCGCCCACCGTGACTATAAAGTCGGGCGAAATCGTTCGTCGAATATCGTGAAACGGTAGCCGAGTTAAACACTGTGACGTTTAAAATCTTCTTTACGTATAGTATAATATATTCTATACATTTTTCTACAGAGAGGTCATGTGAAAATTATTACACTCCAGGACAGTGGTTAAAGTGGACTATATTTACAGGGGGGGGGGGGACAGACTACCTATAGCTAATGCAAAAAAAAAAAAAAAGCGCGTCCTGAACCAGTGCCATAATATTTTTTTTAAATTTAACTTTTAATACCGTGTCATTATTGACCTAATTTGTAAAAATTTGTCACCTACCTATTATTATGTATAATGTACATACTCCGTGGTTATGACTTTAAGACACGCATATTAATTACCTGCTATTATTCTGGCCAAGGAGAGAATGTCTGGAGAACAAAGAAAAATTGAAATAGCTTTTTCTATAATATAGATCTTCCGTACAATTTATAACTAAATACTATTTTCTAAACTTTTTTTATTTAATTTTTGAATATTATGTACAAAAGAACAATGTCAGTCTCAACTTTTAATTAAACATTTAGAAATATAAGTATATAACATTATAGGAAAAAAAATCAAATTCAGTCTTAATAATAATAATAATAATAATAATAATAATAATAATATAAATACACGCCTTAACAACTAATTTTTGATTTATGTAGATATAATATAAAATATATAATATAATGTGTCATTTTAAAATATACTTAATTATGTTATAAAAGTAATAAAATTACTATAAATAATATAATATATTATATATATATATGTAAATAAATTACTTTCATTTCTAGTTCAGTTTAACTGTTTTTTTTTGTCAAAAAATTAAAATTCATGTTTCGCACAGTATCAACGCTTTCTTGTGTGGACAGAGATCGGGTATAGTGGCTTACCCATTTTCACCGAATTTCCCGAATCGAGCGTTCCCACGAAGAAAAACGCGGAAACTGTCCGCCAAAAACAGGAAGTTACACAAAATCGCTAATAATCGCGTTATATTGTAAAGATTATAACAACTCACAATAGGTACCTACTGAAAACAACACGTGCAAAATGAAGTGTTAACAGATAAGAAAGGAAAAAAACGAGGGAAAATGGTTGATTAAAAACAAAAGATACCATATTAAATATTAAATATTGAATGAGTATCTACAGTTTTCTGAGTTTGATTGAGAAAAAAAGTTTTATCATGGAAATACTACGATTTTTCTGTACAATAAATACTATAAACATATATTATAATCACATATGACTGTGTATGAAAAATACTCTAAAATCTATAATCGTATTAGGTAGGTATAAGTTCGCGTGTTGATCACACGGGAATACGTTAGTCTAGATAATGATAAACACTAATTGGTACCTTTTTATCGAGGTATTGGATTGGAACCGAAATTTATAAAACCGGATTTAGAATCGGAACTGTCTAAACATTTTGACACTAAAACCAAAACAGGACTTTTATTAAATTTTTCTACGAATCTAAATTTAATATGGTATTTTTTCGATATTTTGCGATTGAAAAAAAAATGAATTATTAATATGTAATTATAGATTTGTATTTATAATCACACTGTTTATTTATGGTTTAAATATTGTACACTATAATGATCGGTGATCATATTTCACATTACGACTTACTATGAAAAGGTTTTGCTGAATTGCTTTTTTTCATCATTTAGTTTTACATAAATAATAACCGAAAAATGCGAAAATTACTTCTCTAAAGTGCCAACTAGATGAAATTCGATACCGGAAATAAGTGCTACATGTAATGACTAATGATTGGAGAAAGTCTTCTGATCAAAAAGTTATTTATAGAAAAATAAATAATAAGATCTTTTTCTTCTCCTCCGCCTTCTCTCCCAACTATTTGGGGTCGGCCAATCATTTTATCATTTTATAAAAATAAATAATAAGATAAACAATAAAAAATAAACATCGTTGTAAAACTAATAGCTCCTTCGTTTTAAAATTAAAAATGCGATTTTGTATTTTATTCAACGAAATGACAATAGTTGGTTTTCTATTTGTATTATATAGAATCAGATCACACCAAGAACGTTGTTTTAATGAAAAACTTCTATTCAATAGAAAGAATACAGGCAGGAATAAGTAAAGGTTCAATTTAGTAAATGTGTTATCATTGAATAGGTTTTATATATTATTAATATATTGCTTTTGTTAGTACAAAAAGATTCAATATAACATTATGAATTTAATTTTGTTAGTGTTCTATAACGCTATATCTAAAAAACATTTTCATAACTACCATTTTAATTTGATTAAATAATTATGATAATTAAGGAGTGTAATTAAAACGAATAATTTATTCTCAAAAATATACAAATAGAACTTCGTCTACTATTTAAATTTAATATTTTTTCAATGTGGTAAGTAAAAATAATATAAAGAGTAAATAATTTGAAAAAAAAACATATGATTGATGACGTATAATGTTTATAGTGAATCTACGATTTTAGTCGAAATATTTTTAAAGTAGTTAAATAATTTAAATATTACCATCCCAATCAACTTTCTAGTTTGATATTTAATTATTTTGTGAGTGATAATATAATAAACCAAATAATTAATATAAATTTCACTATTTATGTGGCAATAAATAATATTAGCAGAATATAACTAATTGTCGAACAGATATTTTCTTAGTTCATGCAATAACTCCAATGCTTAGTCTCGTACTAATTATTACTGCTTATAGCTATAATTTGAAACACAACTTTGTTTAAGCACCTTAAATTACAGTTATCTATTCATTAGAATTGAAACTGAAATCTTTTTTCTATCAATTTAAAAACCAAAACCGAAACCAGTAAGAAAAATATTGTGTTTTTAACAAAAGTTTCAAGCCAAAGTTTGTTTATTTAGATATATATTCTCTCAGTAATAGGAAGAATAGTAAGTTTCAGTATTTTTTGCGTAAAAATGGCATGTATTGGTTTAAAAATAATTTTAAGATTTTATTTTTTTTTTATGAATTAACGTTCATTTTTTAATGTAATAAGTGAAAAACGAATTTTGATGGTGATGAGGATTCTGATAAAATATTAGTATCTAGTTAAGTAGATACAAAAATAAAGATATTTATCGATTTTTTCAGCAACTATTTTATGCACACTTTATAAAAATCAGAAATTTACTGAAAACATTATTCACGACATCGATTTTAGTATTTTCGTTATCGACCGGAAAATAATCATGGCAGAAACTTGAAGTTTTCACTAAATATTAAATTTAGAATAAAAGTGAATAAAGTTAATAATTTTTTATAACTTTGGGCCATACAAATAACGTATATAATGGTTAATAAATTGGGGTAACTAATTATACGTATAATAAAATTAGTAATTTGAGGTTTTAAGACCTAATAATTTATTATTTGCTTTACCGTACATTATTTTGCTATAATTACATGTCAAAATCTTCTAAACCGATTAACGCGATTTTCATTTTAAGGTTTGCCAATAAGATTTATTTACTTCCACATAACACGTTTTTAATCATGTAATGCCTATTCTGTATCCCAATATACGGAATTGCAATCAATTGTATTCAACTGAACTTCGTTCAATATCTTTTCTCGAATGTAACAACTTTTATTTGCCTTTAAATGTTAAATAATAATATTTGGTACACCACACAGAACGGTAATTTTATCATGCTCATTCAAATTTCTCTGTAAAATATATTCATCTACTTTTAATTTTTGATTTTTTTAAACTTGAGAGATTTATTTCACAACATTGAAAAGCGTAGATTTATTTATAGATTTGTATTCTTGCAATCCTATAGGTGTATTAATTTTCTGAAATGGCATGTCAAAAAATTTCATTCGATATTTCAACGCAGAATATAGTCGATCCGGCATTTATAGTGAATTAATAACGCTAGTAATACTTGAACCGACTAAAAAAATATAAAATAGGTATATGGAAAAATGTGGTAAATATTAATATAATATGTATAAACAATTTAATTACCTACGTAAAAAGTTAATAGAATATTAATTATAAAAAGAAAAATTCTGTACTATGTGTAATATTTTTCATGTTTCTATGATTTAAAGTTATCGTTATACGTGTTTTTTCGTTCAAAATAACCAACTATAATGACACTAAAATTTACAATTTTTTTTTATTTTACATAATATATAAACATATTCGGATTAGCCAAAATCAAAACAATTTTCCTTTATTAAATCCAATGTATTTTTTACAATATATCTAATAATAATCGCCAAAGATTGTGTAAATATAGATCTTGTTACAAAATTGTGTATTTTGTTCTTGTATTTTTGTAATGGACAGGTTTTGAATTGCAGGGTAAACGTCAAGTAATATAATTAACTCAAAATACATTTTTCATTTTCATGTATCTAAAAAAAATACAATTAATACGTTTCATAAGATTTTGAGTAAACTGAGATTGGATTTATTTTAGATATTTTGCCATAAATATATTTTATAATATATGTATTGTCAAAATTGTATTTTCTACCACAACTTCAATATATTTAGTACCAATTCCTTTAAAAATTTAGAATTAACTGGACGAAAATAAAAATGATTATAAGTCACATAATATTATGTTTTTATAACTTTTTATATTTTGAATATTTTGATATTTTACCAGCAAAATTTGTTCAATATTTTAATTTGTACACATGCCTAAAAGCAAATCGAATATATTTAGTACTTTGAATAAGTGTAACAAGCGAGCCAAGGTTAAAGTGTGTTATAAGGTTCAAAAATGTTATACTTTATAAACACCGGTCAATTATCTCTGACGATTATTATTAAGTATATTGTAAAAGTTACTAAAATTAACAAAAAAAAAAAAAAAATGTATTTTAAAAGGTACACAACAAAGTCCGCTTCTTACCACTAATGCATTAATGACATAGAAACGTGTGTATAGATAACCAAGTTTAATGTAAAAAATATTGAACCGACAGTATATAATTTATAAAAATGAATTAAAGTCTAGAAAATATACTATATGTGTGAAGTGACAGGAAATACTTTTTATAATATCCAACGCTATTACGTTTATCTAAAGTTAAGTGCTAATAAATAATTTAAACTTTTAAATTTAATTGACATTGATACATCAACATTTTAAAAAAATCTCGTTTTCTCCGTCAGTATATGAAGACAAAATATAGATGGACATTTAAGAAAAGTATAAAACTTAAAAAATAACAAGAATATAAAAGAGTAAAACTTCTATGTTTTTTTAAAAAAATATAGTGAAATTAATGTCTCAAATTTACAAAAACGAATAATTAAAAACACGAAAATATTTGCAGAGAAAAGTAGGCGATCACGATAGAATGATCACTTTGTATAGGGAAGAAAAGAGACGTATTTTGTCTAACATCCATCATCCGTATCTGAACATATTAAAAAAACTGTTTTTTTTTTTAACGAAATCCTTTTTTTTTTGCTCTCGAAAGTGAACTTCGTATATATTGTCCAACAAATGTTCATCTAGGATACTTTATCCATTAGGTCTTGAAATTACGAAAATTTTATTTAGTCTGGACACAACTATCTCTCTGTTTCTCTCGTACTTTAGAAGCTTTTAGTATAGTTTAAAAGTAACTCGTGCGTTGATTTATTTTTAATATGCATATTCGGATTCCGATTTCAATAACGATATTTATGAAATAATTATCGTATATATACTATATATTATCAATGGATGAATTTACATGGTATAGTAGGAGTTAAGTTGATTTATTTATGATTTATCGCTGTGTATTCAATTATAGTTTATTTATATTTTAATATTTTAATTACTTATATTCAATAACTATAAAAAATAATTCAATTTCTACAGTTCAATCAATTTAAATAACAAATAATGGAAGTCAGAAACATTTAGGCATGATGTTTTTCCTCATTTTTTTTAAACTGTAATAATTGCTGTAGAAATTATCATAATCAATATTTATATAATTACTAGAATACATTAATTATAAAATCTCGTGTCCTTTAATATGATTAGTATTTGCTAAAATATAATATTAATATTAAGTTTGGTCACATACATATCATAAATTTTGTATTTTCATATTATATATTTGATGTTTTTTTATTGATCATTATGTAATCTATATAGGGATTTTACTAAATCTTTTGATAGGATTGATCATGAAATTTTAAAGAAAGTTCTAGAAAACTCTGTTTTTGGTTGTCTTGGATTAATTCATACCTTCAATACTGAAGGCAATTTGTCAAGATATTTGGTACTCGATCTGATATTAATGATGTACTATCAGATGTTTCTCAAAAGAGGATATTTCTCCCCAAGCATTTTGTTTTATTTATATATAATATAAAAAGTGTTGTTCCTAACTGCAGCTTTCTTTTGTTTTCTGACGATATAAAAATGTTTTTAAATATTGATACGCTCAATGAATGCCAAATATTGCAAAATGCTCTAAATGGATCAATTAACTGAATCACTGAATTGGATATTCAGTTTAGTATTCAGTATTAGGAAATTTCACTAAAATGTCATCATTCTACACGAAATGGACTTCAATAGTATTCACCTGTTATACTCACTGAATTTCCTTGGCAATAGTGTCTTGGATTTGGGAATCTTATATAATTCTGAGTTAAATTTTCAATCTTACATTGAAAATTCGTGTTGTATATCATAAAAATTCTTCGGTTTGTTAGACAAGTTTATAGTGGATATATATTATTATCTCTTTTAAAATTATTGTACTGTGTTTTTTATTAGGTTAGTGTAAGCGTATTGAGCTTTTTTATAGCTTCCATACGCAGCGTGTTAAATAATATTGAAATTAATAGGGTTTAGCGACAAAACAATATTAAACTTTGCCGGTTTTATCTTAAAAGTACATTATTCTTATCATTTTTATTTCCAGTAATGACAAAATTTGATCTAGGTTCGTCAGTCCACGGGAGAACAATGGCTGGTTTTGGTTTCTTGAAAATGATAACGGTTTAACCGATTCTTCCGAGCTTATTTTCCAAATCAGTTTTAAAATTACCAAAATACCATATACATTTTCTGTGCCCAAGTAAATGCCATCAATTATGCAGGTCGATAACCTATACATAGATTAATGAAAACTTCTACTAAGTAGGTACTCATCAAGTTACAATAAATCGTATTTGTGTATTGTGTGTTAATTGTTGAAAAGTAGAAAAAATGACGTGTTTATGTATGTTATTATTTATTCAATTCTAGATCCATTCTATTATATAGTAATATGTGATATTGCCATACTGTAAAATTAAATAAAATTAAATAAATCACATAAAACCATTGTTAATGCACTCAATACGTATGACGCATAGTAGAACTTTCGTCCTTACGCGTTGCGTCAAATATAAGTAGGTATAGCGAATAGAACGTGATTGGTAACCACTTGGGATTTTTTTCTATAGCAATTTGTCACGTCATGTAAGGTCATTGCGACACTACTTGAAGTTACAGAGAAAGAGAGAAAGAGTATATATGGATTGTGTAATTGAAAAAAAATCATCACATCTAAAATTAATTTTTTCTTCGTGTGCGTAATGAAATTTTTTAATTTTTTAATGAAACCAAAGTAAGACATTTATATAACTAAATCACATAATATATATAACATAAAATAAATTTTCAAAGTCAAATTTTTATAATATTAAATTAAATCTCGGTACGCAAAACTCTGTTGGTAATAATATAATATCATATTTATACGAAGGGATTTTTTTTTTTATCATATCCAGGCGGAATCTCTATCTCCGGAAGTTTTTTCAGAATGTTATTTACACAGTTCATTCTATAATATATTTTCGTATTTGTAATTTTTATCACTTTTTTTTATTTGTTAAAACTGTATCAACTTCCATTTTCAAACGGTCACTTACGATTTAAATTCTAAATATATATTTAAAACACATATGGCAGGAAAGTACAATAAAGGGTTTACTCTCATAATTATCTAGTAGTTTTGTTTTTTTTTTTTTTTTGTAAAATTTGGCAAAAAAGCGCGTTGGATCGTTTTTACCGATTGCTCAGTTTTGTTACTCCTTGAATACAATTATTTATGTATTATGAACGCATTTTTATTATGTTCATAAATGTTTTATATAATAATGCATTCTATTTAATATTTTTGTACACAAATAATGTATTTGATTTTATTTAATTTCACTTCAAATATTGAAATTTGATATTTAAATATAAATAATATACAAAAAAAGTTAATGTAATTTCTTAATAAAATTTTAAATTTGTTTGTAATATTAAGTTATTTTAGATTCTGAGCGTAGCGAGGAAGCTTATGGTTTTACAATGATGTTTATTTATTTATTTTTTTTTTTTCTGTAAACACTTTTTCTACCAGAAGAAGTGCTCCGATTTTTAC